>JAGDQP010062471.1:610-11873 GCA_022664845.1 Lepisma saccharinum
CGTATTTCGCAGCTTTTTACACTTGTGTAATGTATATACTCGCTTCGTCTCATTGGGGCGCTGCCCCCAGAATTCCAAGATGGCCTCGCTGGGGCGCACCCCTTTATCGCAATCAGGCTCCAGCTGGGAACTGTACCCTAGTAGGGGAGACGAGCCGAATTTATTCTAACCTACTCGTAATGGTACACCTTCATACCAAATTTCGTTTCTCTAGCTTCAGTCGTTATAAAGTGGGGCTTAGGAGCGCATTTTGGATAAAAGATGGACACATTTTTAACGTTTTCTTATATTTTCGTGACATACTCGTGATGATACACTGTCATACCAAATTTCATTTCTCTATCTCGAACGATGTGAAAAATGGTATTTCAGCTGCCATTTTGAATCAAAGATGGTGAATTTTTTAAAACGTTGTTATGCTTTCCTAAACTACTCTTGATAATACATCATTATGCCAAATTTCGTATCTCTGGCTCAAGCAGTTGGAAAATGGATTTATGACGCCCGCCATTTTGGATCCAAGATAGCGTCTTTAGAGATATTTTGTAATATTTTCATAATCTACAAATAATGTTGTACTGTCAAACTAAATTTCATTATTCTAGCGGCAGCCGTTTAGGCTGTGTATTCTTTAAAAGTTTAGGGTTGGCGGCCATTTTGAATTCAAGTTGGCGACTTTTTCAAATTTTTAAAAAGTTTTCTTAATTTGCTACCAATGATGTAGTTTCATACCAAATTTCACTGTTCTATCTTTAGCCGTTTAGGCTGTGTATTCTTTGAAATTTTAGGTTTGGCGGCCATTTTGAATCCAAGATGGCGACCTTTTCAAAATGTCGGAATTTTTCCTTTATCTACTTATCATCCTCTACCTTCATACCAAATTTCATGTTTCTAGCTTACCCCAAACACCCTAAACAATATAATGAGTGAGTCAGTCAGTGAGTGAGTGAGTGAGTGAGTGAGTCAGTTAGCCTAAAATGTGCAATTTCAGGGGTCCACAACTAGAACATAGTTTGAGATACGAATATGAAATTTTGTACATCTGCACATATTTACCATATCTCCTTAACGGCAAAAGCTCATATTCCTATCTTTAACATCTTTCTTCTTACGGGGCCCCCAAATCGTCGATTTTGCCATAAACTCTTGTTCCTGTATAACATGCTTCTGGCAGTGCTAACGTTTTCTGACGTGAAGAACTTGGCTCATGCACTGCCGTGCATGTTGATGGATACTTTCGTGATAAGCTTTAACTTGAAAGAACGTAATTGAGATCAACCAAAAAATCTTAGACACTTCAACATGATAATCTTGATTATACAATATTTCAACCACATTACATATTCTTCTGAACCATGTATTATTCTGCATTATCAATCAGCATCAGTATTTTAAAATCTTTGACACTGTACACTTGACACACCTTGGGTTATTATGGCAGGTTTTCCGTGTATGTCCGATTCTCTGACACTGAAATCATTGTAGTACTTCGGGAGCCTTGTAAGGTTCTAGTAGAATGACATAGCTAAGAAGGTATTTAAGTTTGTAAATACGTGAAATATTTGGTTCTTTTTTGAGAGAAACTAGGAATAGTGGGTATGCAATCTTGGCTTTTGTTGTTTTGTCACGTCCGTGCATCTGTGAAACTTCAGTAACTGGAAAGTCTTGATCAACAAGGTCTTGGAATTTATCATGAGACAGCGTATCAACTGGTAATTTACGTATGACTACTTTTAGTGATCAATCTTTTTTGGCAAGTTCAGTTGGTATTGTAATTTTTGTGAATTGCAAAAAGCTTCTATTTTGTCATAATCTGCAGTATTGCCTACTTGAAATTTGATGAATTAATTGGTATGCTTGATTGTGGGTGGTTGTTGGCAAGTGGCAGCAAGCGTACGACTGAAGTGATACTAGTTTTCAATGTTATATACATAGATAGGTGGAGGTTTTACTGTAGTAGCATTTTGGTCTGGTGTTTCCATTTGTTCCCCTAACGAATCAAACTTATTTGCAGTAGATAACGGCTGATTATTACTGGAGTAGGGGGTGGATTTAGCTGTTTTCTTAGGTACTTTGAAATCATCTTGTTCCATGTCACTTACAGCAGTTTCAGACATAGTGTCATATTCATGATCGCTGCTCTGAAGTGAAGGATATTCTTTTTCAGAATTAATATCCGGAACAGTTTGTTTAGGTATATCAGTTTGTGGATAATCATTCTTATTGGCACTTTTGGTGGCTTGTTTTTTGTGTGGTTTCAGCAGTTTCTTAGAATCTGCATATTTGCGCAGGAATTGCATTCGGTCATTACCTCTTTGGTACGTATCAGCTTGGGAACGCACTCTCTTTCGTTGGGAATTTAAGTTTAATCTCTCTACTTTATTGGTAACATTTGATAGGTTGGCTGAGGGTGGGGGGGGAGCATCCATTCTGAGATTCGACGATTTCATGAGCATCGGCCATGTTAAGAATTTTGTAGCCGCAGGCACTGCGTGGCCTGGGCGATGTACTTCTTTACTAGTTTCAGAGAGCTTCCATCTCTCTCTTTGAAGTTTCTATATGTCTAGATTGCTCTGCGACCGTCTAATATACTCTTGAGTATGTCACGTGATACACCAACTTCGAAAGTTTCCGATTTGTGACATCATAATCCCGAAGTTACAACTTTGGATCAAGCTCTCTTTCGTTTAACATAGAAATATGCTTCTACATTTAAACCTTTGATACGTCATTTTGTGCTTCATTGTATTCAAATTGTGCTCAACTACATAGATTTACAAGTATTACTAAAACGAGTTTACTGCTCTGAAAAGTGCTCAACTATCAAAATTTGATATTTCTATTTTCTCTTATCTACTTTTTATCTAATTGTTGAGATAACAGTTTGGAAATTATTTCATACAATTTATAGCCTTAGTGGCGACATGGTGACGAAAATATGAACTGAATTTATTGATTTATTTCAATATGTAAGTCCCGTTACAATATTATTGTTTATTGATCTCGGTAGGAGTTTTGAAGGTTAATTAAAAATGCAATTCAGTTAGTTTTTATGATTCATGAAAGGGAGAAATATGCTAAGAAGTGCCCTGATTATGAATGCACATGGAATAGTAGGGTATAATTGGTATAATGAGAAATTATATACCAAAATAAAATTAAATGCGATTTATAGTTCTGAAAGTATGAGCATGAGAGTGCAAGACAATTCGGACAAACATTTGGAGAAGCCTTCGGTTTCACAGTTGGTAGATGGACAATTCCCTTCAGATAACTCGAAACAAAGTCTAACTGTATCAACATAACTACTAGGTTCCCCAGAGATATAAGCACCAATATATATAAAAAAGTTGAACACTAAATTAATTATGTTAAGAGACTGCATTTTAAGTTGATTGTCTGGCTTCTTGATGCCGAGCTGGAAGTTAATTCTTCTGACACTATTATGTCATTAACACTGTGTTTAAAAGATTTATATAAACGAAAATAATCAGCTGGTCTTAAGCTCAGAATTCCTCTTTTGTACTTGTGGAAAGAACGTATAGATAATTGTATTTTGGACGGTGCTATAACAGAATATTTCATTTCGAAAGAGGTCACATATTTTAGATTGTATCTAAAAGTACAGGACAAAAGCGATCAGCTGGTTCCAATTTCTTCCAAACAAGAACAATCTACTCGTAATGCAGTCCATTTTGACGTTATCATTCTTAAAACCTTATTCAACATCCTACTTCTTAAATTAACAGCTGAGGATTTCATTGAAAGAGAGAGTGCTAAGCCACAAAGGCAATAAAGTAGAAATTACTTTCAATCGCGTGATCTCTGCCTGCAATTTCATTGTCACTATTTGTTGTCGGATATACCTAGGAGCCTCCACGGTCCATCCGACAACAAATAGTGATAATCAAATTGCAGATAGAGATCAGGTGAATGCAAGCAAATAGTAATCACGACTTTATTGATATTGTGGCTTAACTCTCTCTCTGTCTCACTGAATGCCTAGTAATCATACCAACACAGAAAGACTGTTTTCTGAAGAAAGGTCTTTTCATACAGCGAGTCCGGAAGCGAAGTTTCCGAAGTGTTTCACAGAATTGACTTTCACATTTCCAAACTCCATTCTTACTTTCATTCTCTCTTTTATCAGGACTTGACGCTAGATTTAATTTTGCAGCTTTTCTGTATAGTTTTGCACTATCTATAACTATTAAAGGTTTCATTCAAAATCGGAGTACTTGATTTCTAAGTTTTCTATTGCATTTGGACAATGTTTAGGAAATAGGAATATCTTTCACTTTAAACTTCTTGAAACTATTCTACACATATTTACAGCTGCTGTGCAAAACGTACAAAATCAGTCTAAAAACACTCTTAATTTAAATTCCGAACCGTTTACATCGGGATTACCAGTTGGTGGCCCGGGGGCTCTATGCAGCTTGCGACGTTTCTTGCGGCCATCGAGGTTAGCTTGAAAATTAAATTAACTTATTGACCGAACAAAGCGCGTGTCTTTAGATACATTTCAAACGAATTAACACTTTTCAACCTTGGACAATTCCACTAATGCACTTAAGCACACAAAAAACTTAGGTGCCATAGCGATTTCTCCCAGGTCGTCTCTATGAACTGGAACCTACGACCTTTCGCAATTGATTTCAACTTACCCAGTTATGGACCAAGCAACTGATTGGCCGGAACGAATGGCATATACACAATCTAATAGAGTAACTTATATTGAATATAATAACCTAACATTATAATCCCAATGAAATTCTAACGTCGCCTTTTTTAACTTGAAATATTCGAAAAATCGTTATCTTTACGAAATTCTTACAAAATTTAGTAAATTAAAAGTAAAGCATAATAAGAAAAGTGATGTTATTTTTTTTAATTTTTAGTACAATTGCCACGTTTTGTCAATTGAAATAATCGATGTATTTAAAAATTCACATTTACAGTAAAGAGCTAGGAAATGAAGATTCAGAAGAAATTGATGTTGATGTCCCAGACGTAATGAAAGAAGAAGTGGATAAAGTACTTCGAGGGATGAAGAACGGAAAATCACCAGGAGAAGATGGACTCACAGCAGAGACGTTTAAATGGGGAGGTGAAAAGATGAAAGAGGAACTTGCTAAATTATTCTCGATGTGCTTGAGGAAGAGAGAAATACCCAGAAGTTGGAACAATGCCGTTATCATTTTGTTGTACAAGAAAGGGGACAAAGAACGCGTCGAAAACTACAGACCAATTAGTTTACTGTCAGTCCTATACAAAATGTTCACCAAAGTTATTTTGAATCGTATTGAACGAGACTTGGATTTTAATCAGGGAAGGGAACAAGCCGGATTTCGTCGTGGATTTAGCACAATGGACCACATACAAACATTGAATGAAGTTATGGAAAGGACTAATGAATATGAACTTCCACTATGTTTGGGACTCATAGATTTTGAAAAGGCTTTCGATTCGGTCTCCTTGTCAGCAGTACTTAAATCACTTGAACATCAAGGCATCGAAAGTGCATACATCAAGTTACTGCGAAACATTTACTCGACTGCCACTTCTGTCATTAGGCTGCATCAAGACAGTGAAAAATTTAAAGTTGGAAAAGGGGTAAGGCAAGGAGACTCAATTTCTCCGAAACTGTTTTGTGCGGTCCTGGAGAGAGTGTTTCAGAATTTAAACTGGGATGAAGTTGGAATTAAAATTAATGGCGAATATCTTCATCATTTACGGTTCGCTGATGATATAGTCCTGTTTGCTTCAAGTGCAGAAGAACTACAAACCAGAATGGAAGAACTGAGTAACGAGAGTTCGAAAATAGGCCTTAAAATGAACTTATGTAAAACAAAAGCAATGTACAACCAACATGCTGCAAAGAAGGAAGTGAAGATTAACGGAGAGACAATAGGCATAGTTGATGAGTATGTTTACCTAGGCCAGCTTAAAACATCGAATGCAAAGTTGACTGATGAAATAAATAGAAGATGTAAAATGGCGTGGAGTTCTTTTGGAAGACTACACTTTATTTTCAAAAGCAAACTTCCAATGTGTCTGAAGCGTAAAGTTTATAATCAATGTGTCTTACCTGTAATGATGTACGGGTGCGAAACTTGGACATTGAATGCGCAAACGACTCTAAGATTAAGAGTCACACAAAGAGCAATGGAGAGGTGCATGCTAGGAATAACCAGGAGGGACAGGAAGAGAAATGAATGGATTCGCGCACAAACAAAGGTAGAGGATGTAATCAAGACTGCGAAGATGATGAAGTGGAAATGGGCCGGTCACATAGCTAGACGAACAGATGGAAGGTGGACGACAAATGTACTACAGTGGATTCCTAGAGAAAAGAAACGACCGAGACGACGTCCAAATGTAAGATGGGTAGATGAAATCAAGCGTTTTCAGGAGCTACATGGATGAGGATATCAGCAGACCGAGATATGTGGAAAGAAAAGGGGGAGGCCTTCATCCAGCAGTGGATAGAAAACGGCTGAATATGATGATGATGATGATGATGACAATTTTATATTGCAAAATTGTATGCTTTGTTTAAAGAAGTGTAAAGCTGGAATTTTCTGAAAATTAAAAAAAAAAGAATGAAAATGATAAACGACAACAACAACAAATGGTGTATTTTACACAACTAATAGATGGCACTCGAGTTGGTAGCTATTAGTAGTGAACATAAAAAAACACCATTTTTTAACACTTACTTATTAACCCTCACATTGACAAATGACAAGACGTGGCAGATGTACTGAAAATCCAAAATTTTTGAACGTGATTGATCTTATTGTGCTTTCCTGTTAATTCATTTACTAACATTTGTGAAATTTGCGTAAACAATGTTTTCTTCCAATGTTTCAAGTTTGAAAAAAAAAAAGGTTAGAATTTCAATGATGTTATAATTTTAGTTTATTATAATCAATATAAGCAGTGGGCGAATTAGGTTATCTTTCCAGGAGGCGGGGATGAAGTACTTGATACTGGAATGTCATTGACAAAAATGTTGATTATATTATTATATAATTTGAGTCTAAGATTCAACTTGTCCTCGGTACAAGAATTTGATAATACGTATTTCCGTGATCAACTTCACGCTATCCCATACAGATGGAAAAATTGCGCTTCTTCCGAGACTTGGCACTGTATGATTTACTGGAATAATACCTTAGAGATTGTAAACTCTGTCTCTACTTTCTACAATGAATAATTATTTAGTCAGTGTTCCGTTTGCTAAAAGATTGGCAACACTTTCGATATACTCGGGATATGAATTTTGAAATATAATATATAGTGGAATTTGTATATAATAAACAGCCTTAAATATAGTGGGTACTTTTCTTTCTGTCCAATACATGCCACGTTAAAGCTTAATATAACATACAAGACAATTTTCAATAAGAGAGTTATAGCTCTATAAAAGCTACGTATCGCTTGATTGCAGTGTTCGATTTGTTATAAATTGCGAAGGGGGGAGCCTACAACTACTAGTCTGTGGTAAGTTTGAACCTACTACCTGTTTGGGTAAAAATACAAAGATTTTATCCCTGGTTGGAATGAAATCCTCTGGTACCAGGGAAAATCCCCGGCATCCGCCATGGCAAATCGAACACTGCTTCACTGTATATGCTAGGCAGATTCTGAGGGATTTCCTTCTTTGTAAGGCAACACTCTGGCTCCTCATTCCGAATAATGCATTGTCACGAATAGATTACATCTTCCTGTCATGGCTATTCTCGCTAGCGCAGTAATTCTGCCAGGGGTGTCACTCCTAAATCCTCGAGACTCGAGAGTACCTTCAACTGTAAAATTTCAACGGCGAGAAATCGATAGAAACCGTGAACAACACCACTTACACCCTCCCAAACTTGACTTTACACCACCCACACCCGAAACTGAAAATCCTGACGGAATCCCTGTCCTGACGGAAAATCCTGACGGAATTAGCGAAAGGCTAATTCCAGTATTGTTGAGAAGTGCAGAATCAATTCTTGACTTTCACTGCTTTTAACGATTGAGAGGTGCTAGTGAATATAAAGATTATAAAGTAGCTATCAGCTTTCCTACAGATGTTGTCCTGTTGAGACAGCCCTAATAATTTCCCAGGGCATAGCCTAACAGTCAAGTGGTATTTTTGAGTCTTTTGGCCGTTTTTTTGTTTTTATTTCTCTAAAATATCCAAACATTTAGAGGAACGTATACACATTTTTCCCACTTCTTTTTTTTGATGCTCATAAAATTTATTGTAATTATCATAACAAGAATGGAAGTATTGCATTAACATTTACAAATGTTAAAGTACAATATGTTTTGACTCGACAATTATTTCATCCATAAAAAAGAATGTATTTTCCAAAACAAGAGAAAAATGGCCTTTGAAAAAATTTGGTCCAAATTTTGCCCACTGCCTGCTGTCACATGAAAACCAAAAATGAGTGGAGCATAAACATAAACAACAAAAAAACAAGAAGAAATCTGCTTACAACCTAAAGTGGAATACTATGAAAAGTTTAACAATTACACCTGTAATATGCATAAAAATGCAAATGTCCTATTTCTAGACTAAAGAGAAAAGCTGTAAATAGAAAAAAAAAACTTATTCATTGTAAGTTCAAAACACGAAATTTGGAGACGGTGTTGATTTTATCATTAAACAGCTCTCTGCAGCCAAATATTACAGGGAGAAAGTGGATATTTTGCTTCTTTATCAACACAGCTTTCATGGAACCAAACGTGACATTTTCTACATGCAACCCACTTTTCATCTTTGTTTGATTGGAAATACAGTCCTTTATTAATTTGACATTCTGTGTCGTAATAAGTAGTTAATTTGGTGTTTGTTGATATAACTACGGTGGTAATCTCCTTTGCCACCTCTGTTTGATAAGTAAAGTCCTCTATTTCTGCTTCTATGAAGTTGCTTATTTGTCTCTTTCCAAATTTCTCTTGCTCTGTTAGATGTGACAATATGATTGTCGAATAGCAAATATATTACGCAGTTTTCACTGAATTGCAATTTGACTTCTGCTCTTGTAAACTGATTCACTTTCTTCACGTTCTACAATGCATTGTGTTAAATTTAGAGATTGGAGATTTCAACATATCAGGTGGGCTTAATTAGGACTCTCTTGATGCTGAAAAATGTGATTGTTCCCACACCAGGGTAAAGCTATTCTCAGTCAAACTTATCAATGTAAGTCAACTTATCAAAAAAAAAAAAAGAAAGAAAAGAAAAAAGAAAGAGAATAAGAGTTTATTCCTTTTTCTTAATTTTATCCATTATACTCGTATTAAATTGACTGATTATGTAGATTATGTATGTATGGTTGAGTGGAAGACAAGGCCTTTGTGGCCTTAACTCCGCCATAGAAAATAAGACAAACAAATAAAAACACATAAATAAAATGTAAATTATATAACTCAATTATCATTAACCAAGCATGCTTATAAAGCTTACAGTTGCTGAATCTCTTATAGTCTAGTCAATGAACGCTCAAAAGGGGGGTGTAGAGGACATGTTCGAGAACAGAATTTTTGATTTCAGGGCTGTGTTTGGAGTAGTTAGGAGGTCAACATACTAAAAGTCCCCGGACCTACGAGGTGAACGGGGGGCAGGAGGGGCGGGGGAAGGTCACTTTTTTCTGTTTTTCGCTTATATCTCGAGAACGGTGCGTCGTAGCGAAAAAGTATTTATGTTCAAAAAGAAAGCTGAGAAAATTTCCTACAAGATTGGTTCTATTCGTTTGTTCTCTATTCCTAATAGTTTTCGAGATATTCGCTTGCGAAAATTGCAAATTTTCCAAAAAAAAACAAACTTTTTTGCCTCACTTTTATAGTAGACAAACTTTGCCTTTTAGCACCTCATCCCTTAACTTCAGCCAAGTCCTCGGGGAAAAAAAGTAGTAGAACACTAAATTTTCTTTAAAATGAGTTATTATCTAATATATTAGCTTCAACTTGTCCAAAGTTATAGCAATTGGAAATTGCCTTTATTAAATATCTAATCACATTAAGCACGTACAAGACATGTAATGGCAAACATTACTCGACTACAGTACTGTTAATTTTGGGTATCGTAATAAAAAAGTTAAAAACAACGACAAACAAAATGGAAAACTAGCTATATTCAAAATTAAAGCTGACGAAATTTCTTGCAAGATTGGTTCTATTTTCTTTCTTTCTTTTTTTTTCTGTGTCCAAGATTTTGGTCCTTTTCTGTTTGAGGTGGGAAAAATAATTTATTTCTTTGAAGAGAGGAAATTGAATGAAAAGCGCATTTTTTAGTTAGCTTTATTAACCGAGTATAAAAGAACTTTTGAGCACTGTCTACGCTCCAGCATCAGTTGAGAAGATGCTTCAAGGCCATACTTTTGCCACAGCAGTCAGAGGTCATTTGATCACACAGACTGCCTTGTCCAACATCATAGTTGACCATATCCAAATCACAGAGGAAGAGCAGACATGTGTCAAAGAATTGATGTCCGATTTCCTAAATGAGACTCCCTCATTGAGCTCATTCAACGAAAACCCACACCTGAAATCACTGGCAAACAAATTTGGAGAAGCACTAGAACAGCTCAGTGGGAATGGACGAACTGCAAAGCTATGGATCCAATACATCAAAATGGTAAATGTGATGAAAGAGTACATTCATGCTGAGAGGTCAGGTGATTGGAGTGCCCACCTAACTTGTATACAGATAATGATACCTTACTTTCACGCATCTGGCCACTTTCCCTACGCGAAATCCTGCCACTTGTATGTGCAGGATATGATGAATCTTCCATCAAAAATGACGCCAGAAGACTACCACAACTTCGTCAACGGTGGGTACTTCACGATGCGGCGATCTGATCGCTTTTGGTCAGGTGTTTGGGCAGATATGACTATCGATACTACTGTGATGCGAAGTTTCAAAAGCCGTGGAGGCCTAACACGTGGACGGGGCATTACAGATAGTGTAATAAGCAAATGGGCCATGGGGATGTGTGCAACTAATGACATTTGCACATCGCTAGAAGAGTTCTGTAGTGTTCTCTTCACCTCAAGTGAACAGCATGAGGATTTTGGAGAAGCCCGCAAAACTAAAGATGCGACTGATATTGCTAAACTCACAGAGTGGTTTGAAGATCATCCTCCTTTCCCTGAAACGAGTGATATCATGTCGATAGCTACCGGATTGGTGGGAGATGCTACAGTCAACTGCTACGATGCTGTTACAGTTGGTAAGCAAGCGATGGTTAAAATGGTA
>JAGDQP010062472.1:947-11873 GCA_022664845.1 Lepisma saccharinum
GGCAAGCGTAGGAAATTCTGCTTCGATCTTACGTAACTCCCATGCCCTTCTGCTGCTATTGTCTAACCGCAACACGAAGTGTTGAATGAGGATCATGTCTACTAGTTGGCCATCTGTTTTCATTGTTTGCAATGAATTCATGTTGCTTGACGCGGTGTTTACATACTCCCTTAGCTCGACTGCACTTTCCCTTCGCACCTGCCGAATATTCATAATTTCATGAATAGATGATACAGCTATCAGTGTTTTATGGGAATATCTGTCTGACAACAATTACCATGCTACACTGTAGTTTGCTTCGGTGATCGGCAAGTTTTAAATGAGTTTTAACGCATCTCCCAGCAACGATGATCTCAAATACTGAAGCTTTTGAATAATGGCAATGTCATTATTGTGTATGAGCGCCTTGAATTTGTCCTCATAAGGAAGCCACTGCTTGTAATCGCCATCGAAATTAGGAATTTGAATCGAGAGCAACTTTAGTTGTGTATGCGTAGTAACCCTAGATGTGTCGTTATTTGAAGACTGACTATAATGTTGTTGTTTTGATAGAAACCTTTGTAACTGTGCCTTGACACCTAAATACAAGTTTTCAATTTCTACTCCGGCGTTGTCTGTGTCATCCTCTTCCTCTATTTCAATGGCATCCTGTATATCTTGTAGCTTCGCCCACACCCTGCTCAGGTGCTCTACCCGTGCCTTATAGTCTTCCACGTTTTGTTGGCTTTCATCAAATTCGCTTATAAATGTCTGTACGTAATTTTACCTTTGTACGCGGCGCGTTGACGCATAAGGCGTTGTGTCTCACTCATTTTTCGCAATTGTTTTGAATATGTAAAGGAAAATAAAGGACGAGCCAGATTACTTACTGACCTTTGTTGAAGTTGCCGTCTGGATGCTGCTGCTGCTGACCTTTAGACTGTGATGTGGCAACGTTGCACTGGTACGTTGCAGCGCGGGAAATGTTCTAACCGACACTCCCTGATGCCACCATGACAGTTTTGCACTTCACTGGACTTGAAATTTTATTCACGCACTACCACTTGCTTTAAACTGCACTTGCGTATCCGGCCCGGGATAGGACAAATTGTTGGGGTGTGTTTGATTGTAAAGATATCGGAGACTTTTACGAAAACGGACATATTCCTGTAGAAGTAGCTAATGAATGCATTTAAACTTTCATAAAACATTTCAGAACTCAAATGTGAGAATCTTTTAAAACGATAAGAAGGTGAGGGAGAATTTCATTAACGGATCATGGCTATTGTATAGCACAGCATCCTAAACATAAAGACAGCCCATGTTCGCCGTAACGAGGTTTAGCCTTGCATGATAAAAATTCACTTTGTACTTCAGAAACGAAACCAAAACAATTGCACATATTATTGCACTAATAAAAGAGTGGCACCAGAAGTAATTTAGAATAATAATTTCTTCTCCAAAATCCAAAACTCGGTAAAATTTAGAACGTGAGGAAACCCAAAATGCCTTCTCTTACTTCTCCCATAGAGACATCAGACGGGAAGAAACGAACCTTGTTCCAAAATTTTAGATTAAAATTTCCAGCCAACCTGGTATCGGCGAAGGCGACCCTTTTGGTCTTCTAAAACATACACATCTTGCTTCACCTGCCAGACAACTGAGCGGTCAATACGACGGATATTTTTAATTAACTTTCATAATTTTGTTAGTTACAAGCTTAGTTGTCTGCCCTTATTATATCTTCATGTTGTGTTCTCTCTCAAGAAATACACGCCTCCTCATCACCACCCTTGGCACACAAAATGCGCATTAAAAACACTGCTGACAGGTCATGACTTCAGATCAGAAAGACCACAATTTCATAATTCATTTCACAAACAAAAAGGTCAAGTTACCAAAAGTTCAAATGTGCAAAAATCAAAATATTAAATAGGTTTATATAAATAATTGAATAAATATTTACGAGCAAAGTTTTACTCTGGCGGGAAGAATCTGCCAATAGCAAAGGACCACATAATTAAGATGAATCATTGATTCTCATCCAATGACAACGGATGACACTGTTTACGCAATAAGAAAATCTGTAATAGATGAAAGATGCTGCAGAAGTAGTTCGAGAGGAAAGAAACCTTACGCCAGAATAAAGAAAACAAAAGAAAGTGATAATAAATACCTTTGCTTAAAAATGAATAGGCGATGGTCAAAAAGTATTAACGATCTAGAGATGAACACAGTAAAAATCTTTCCTTTGAAGATCGACATAAATAAAACAAAACTGACTGAAATAAATACCATTGAACGGAGTTTCAAGGACGTTTCATAGTCCTCCCACAAAGAGGAGGAGATGTGACACTAAGGAACAGAACTCCAGTTCCTACTGGACCATCTTGTCCACCACGAAAATAAATGAAGAAAATAAAATAAAAATTCAACTCAAAATAGTAATAATACATAAAGGTAATATAAAGTAAATAGATCAAGCCCAATTTTAAACAACTCATTATAATAGTAAAATGTATGAAGGTTTGGAATAAAAGAACAAAGATAAAATTATTTTAAAATAAAGCGATATATGTATGTATCATAGTCATTACAAGTAATTAGCCGGAGCCTGACTAACAAAAATTTGTAATAACAATAAATAGGAAGTAAATAAAACCAAGTCAATATAATTAGTTTAAGTGTATAATTTTATTTTGTATCTGTGTACTTGTATGTTGTGACTTTAACTGTATGTAAGCGATTATAATTGTATGTCTGTTGTAGGATCAAGACATAACAAAAGATAGTAGGCGGGTAAAATGACAGAAGAGATGTAACCCTCACACTCTTTTTACTAAGGAAAAGAAGAAAATATAATAAAATTCTAGAAGTGTAAACAATGTATAGACTGTAATGTGAATGTTTGTATATACTTGTTAGTGTCTACAACTGTGTGTAAACTTTAATTGTATAAATGTCCATGTAAAAGTATATTTGTAAATAAATGTTTAAAAATATATTTGATGTATAATGTTAATAACTCGTTATCCTGTGTTTCATATTATGGTAAAATTAAACAAATAAAAGAAAATAGTCAAAGAAGGTAAGAAGATAGACGCGACTTTAAGGAAATTGAAAAAACAAAGAGAAAAAAAGAAAGAAGCTGAACCTTAAGTTCGAAAGTACGAATCCTATCACCTGTGGACTTGTCAATTTAGGTTTCTCTGCTGAAATTCCTGAATACGCCTTACCGGAGAAAGCTTTCCATCTTTCACAACCTTATGAAACACGGGTAAGAACATAAAACTATAAATTTCCAGGTAATCATATTATTTACCGGAGGGTGTACTGTCTAAACCACTTAGAAGTTCATCTCTTCTAGGCTCTGAACAATTAAATCGCTTCAGATGCTCAATGTTCTGTTAACAAATCGATTCTCTTGTCATACTACACTGATTCAGCACGTGAGAATCAGTTTCTGTTGAGGTCGAACCTTGACAGTGAACACAAGTCAGAGGAAAACTTGGTCTCACTGCATTACTTTTGTAATTACTAGTACCATTGGACTGGTTATTAGAATCCTGAGGATTACGAACTCTTCTAGGCTGATGGCCACCCCTATCACCTGATCTCAATCTGGAATTTGAATTATCTTTCTGATGATTACCATTGTTTTTCTTATTACCATTGTTGTTGGAATTTCTATCCTTCCAATTTCTTCTATTGCGATTTCATTGTAATTACTTCCACGTCCATTCTTATTATTTGATTTGTTTCCCTTGAATCTATTCTGATTGCTATTTTATTGTAAGTACTTTCAGTTTCTGTTCCAATTTCCGAAGAAGATTGAACACTACGCACGGTTAATCTTTTCTTACTCTCCTTATTATCCCCTCTCCAGAATCTGAAGGCGTTTCCCTGTTATTTACAGTTCCTGCAGGCTCTAAAGAAGAACTAATGTCCAAATCAACTTCCCTAACATCAGATTGCTCCCACATGTTCAAGTTGTCTATCAACTGTTCGATTGAACTGGGTTTAAGCAACCTCATGATTCTACCGATCGAAACAGGAAAGGACTCTAGAAGTATTTCGACTAACTCCAATTTGTCAGGTTGAGTACTTAAGTCGTTATAGGACTTAGCCATCGTCCAAACAACAAACTCCACTATACTAGTGTAATCACCATTGACAAATTTTATACTTTGTAATTTGCGTAACTTCATTTTCCTTATCCGCTCATCACAGAACTGACTGAGGAAGGTCCTGGTGAATTCTTTGTAAGTATGTATTTGTGGTATAACTTTAGTCCACCACCCCATTGCTAAACCATGGAGTTAACAATCCAGAACCAAAAACTTGACCGAATCGGATAGTTTCATCAAAGCAAAGTTCTGGTCCAGGCACTTTCCTAGGGAAGCCTGGAACAAAACCTGACCAAAAATACTGGGAAATGCTCCAGATCTGATAATCTCATAGGTTTGGAAGACAAATTTTGATCATTCCTGCTATTATTGTTACTGGGTTCATACTCCCTAACACCAACCCTGGGTTTCCACAAGTCATGACCATTAGCCTGAGTTAACTTCACATTCGGTCGCGTACTTTCGGAGCATATAATATTGAAAGTGTTGAATGTTGGAAATGGTAACGTAGGTGCTGGTTTACTGGCTATACTATTTGGGATTGAAAAATCAAACCTGCGAGGTATTTGACATGAAGTCCCGAAAGTCCAATGAGTGCTACTAGTGTTTAGTAATTGCGTATTAGTAGCCATGGTCGACACGATAGAAGTAGTCGGAATAGTGCATACTTCAACACCTTTTGAGACAATGTTAGGCAAAGACATCACGCTGTTAGGACTTTTCGTGACCTCGGTCAAACCTAGGTTCTCTACTTGCCTACCACTCGATTGATTCGAAAGCTCACTTCGCAGAAAATTTACCTCATCACGTAATAAGCGTAACTCAGAACTGAGTTCTTTTGTCTTAGTCTCACAGGTGGAATTGACTTCTTTGATCTGCGAATCGGTATGACGTACCGCACCAGACAACTCATCGGTTCTTTTAGTCAACTCATCAACAGTTATCTTAACTGCTGATATTTCGGTGGTTACTTTGTTGACCGAAGCCTCAATGGAACCACGGAACGTCTGACTTTCTTTTTCCATCTCAACTAACTTCGCATTGAGGCCAGCTTCAATGCTTTCTAGCTTCGTATTGAGGCTAGTTTTAGTGCTTTCTAGCTTCGTATTGACGCTAGCTTAAGTGCTTTCTGGCTTCGTATTGAGGCTGCTTCAGTGCTTTCTAGCTGACTAACTAGCTTAGTCTCGGTACTTTCAAGTTTTGTACTGGTATTATCAAGCTTAGTGCTGATACCAGACAATGCTATTAAGATTTTGTCCAGGATAGTGACAGTAGTCGTTTCACCAGCCTGGTCACTGTTCGAATCATCGTTTCAATTTCTGGACATGATTCCACGCGCTGGGGGCAGTACCAGATACCACTTTTTCTTCAAACTGTGATACAAATATGGTACTATCTGGGCACAGCTAAGATGGTACCAATGACCACAGTGTGTATAGGCTATAGCGTCTTCATTCTTAGTTTGACAACAATACATTGTTTTCCCGTTCTCGTCTACACTACGGAATTTCTCGCGCTCGTTCGTCTCACGACCTACACGATCGCCAGACCCTGACATTTTACTTGAAAGCGTAAAACTTGAACACAACACAAATTTTACACTTCAAACAAGTAATTATTTCTTATCAACTTATCACTTAGTAAAATTACTTCTAAATATACCAACGAACATACGACAACATGGATCTGCCAATATGTCCAGCCATGCTATATTATAGCCAATCCGGAAACTTATCCCTCAAATAAAACAAATAGAATATATTCATTATATTTTTCACTTTTCCAAGTTTTTTTAAAAGTAAGGAGCCTTATACAAGCTCGTGTTACCTACCACGATGTCTATACAAAGCACACAAACAACAGCTACTCAACACACAAGTGGGTAACAACCGTTCTCTAGAATAAGATACAATCTCCCATCAACATCCAACCCATGCTCTCCAGTACTTACCGTAGGTGTCCATTTTGGCCTGACCTCCACTCCACCTCCCCTCCAGCTTTGATCTGCCCCTCCACATCACCCTCCAGCATGGAGTTCGCCCTCCACTCCACATCACCCTCCAGCACGGAGGTAACCACCACCTCCACTCCATCTCCCCTCCAGCTCTGATCTGTCCCTCCACCTCCACTCCACATCACCCGTTAGCTCTCCACCTCCACTCCACATCACCCTCCAGCACGGAGGTAACCACCACCTCTACTCCACCTCCCCTCCAGCTCTGATGTGGCCCTCCACCTCCACTTCACATCACCCACCAGTATGAAGATAGCCCTCCACCTCCACTTCAGCTATGATCTGCCCCTCCACCTCCACTCCAACTCTGATCTGGCCATCCACCACCTCCACTCCACATCACCCTCCAGGTTGAAGAGTGATGGGGAATTATGTTGAGGGGCCACCTCTGGAGGGATGGACACATTAACCCCCCCACCCCACCCCAGCAAGTTCTGGATATATTTTTAATAAAGAAAAACACAGTTTGCACACAAGGCTGATTATACTTTGATAACACAAAACGAAACTAGTCGCGTAACAGTTTCGGAAGTATAAATAATTGCCTATGTTATATAGTGGAGCATGAAGAAGGAGGTGGTATACTTCCGGAACTGTTACGCTTTAGTTTCTTTTTGTGTTATTACCGTATATTTAGTCTTGTAAAAAAAAACTTGTTTTTCTTTATTTAAATAGTTTCATAAAAGATTTGTCCAGTCACCCAGCCATATATCTACTGGACTGATTTTTTTATTATTTAAAAATATCTTGGTATTTAGTATTGATGCTTAGCTTTGTTATAAAACATTCGCAACCCCCTTTTCCAGTAGTGAAATGGAGGGTAAGAAAGGGTACACGCCGTGTACCCACCTAATATTTTAAATCACAGTGTGTACCCACCTCATTGCATAAATATAATGGAACATGTTTTCTAATCCGGAGTTTTATTAAGCAGCGTGTACCCCAAAGAAATGTTACCATTCCAACCCTACCCTTTTCGGCTTCAAAATGAGAGGGAAGGTTCTGTTGTAATATCTTGCGTCCTCTTTTCTCAAGAGTTCAGTACTTAGTTGCTCTCTCCAGAACTCACTTGGCGGCGTTTTGTTACTTTATGGGTCGACGAGAGCCCCTAGCTGTTCCTCCCTTCTTTTAAAAAAGAATACTTTTAACACTACCCTATATTCATACATAGAAATCTGTTATATGAAATAGCAACCAGTCGTCGATTGTATTTACAGGGTGAAGCATTAAGCGAGTGAGGCATAAAGCAATAATCTTTTTATTATTTTTTTTCTAATTGACCAAATAATACACGATCTTTACATTACCCTCCAAAACACCCTCAGCTCATAGAATTACCAGAAAAATCGAGTAATTACCCGCCAACTGGCAACGCTGGTAACAGGGTGCTGCCAATGTATGTGGAATTGTACAAAATGTGTGGAAGTTGTATGAAATTTGCGTGGAATGGAATGCTGTGTGGAATATGTGTGGATTATTGTATTTCCGCTGTTCCTCTATACAATTTTACATATTAGTCTTTACCTATTACAGTTTTATTTTATTTATTTAATGTGAAGTGATCAATCCATTTAGAAAAAAAAAAAACACATTTTCATTAACTGTGTAAGCTGCACACGGAATGACGTCTGAGGGAGTACGTACCTCGACAAAACAATTTTTGGGAAAAGGGTGATGAATATAGCAGCTAGGGATTTCGTGTAGGTACCACTTCGGTATTTGTCTTTCACTTTTTACATTTGACTGTCTTTATTTCTGAATGTGGTATTCGCCGATCATCGGTGCATGCATATGTGTCATCTAGAACAGGATAAAACGGACGGAGTACCTGAATTACTTCCTACATGGTGGCAGCTGTAATATCAATGAACGGAAACAGATGATCATTTTTGTTTCAAATTCTTTCTTGCGCTCTATATCTTGTGTATAGCTGCCGCGCCATCCTATTCTTTTTCTGTGTGTGTGGAAATGTGTGGATTTCGAGCACTGTTTTGTGGATTTTACACATATGTATCGAGTAACTGCAGCGGGAAAAGTTTAATCCTGCACTAGGCAAAATTTATAGTGAAACAAAAGAAAAGCACACTATTCCACATTTTAAGAATTGTTAATGAGCAGGAAGAAGGGCTCGAACACACGTGCCTCCCCAGTGCTGATCGAAAGTAACCACTGGACTTCGGGATTCATTTGATAGAACTGAATGGAGAGTGACTACTTTCAATTAAGAGGACTATATTTAAGGAGTAATTTCAGACATGTGCATTCGGGAGGTCGTGGGTTCGATCCCAGCAGCCTACAATCCTGACTTAGGGTTGGTTTTCCAGTTTCTTTCTTCAGTAACATGTTATGATGGTATTAATTATAGGCCTTTTGTGTCCCATCGGACACATCAAAAAGGGGGAACACAATGACATTCCATTTGTGAGCATATATACTATAACAAGCACAAAGTCGATCTACCATCTTTCTTTAGTTAGGAATAAGTAATTCTTAAATTATTTGAACGTATACGAATAAGTAGATTGCATTTTGTTGCTTTGATTGCATAGCTTTGATCCGGTTGTTCAAAGCTATGGTTACATTGGGCGAGCGTGAAAGTGTTTATTATTATTATTATTAGCATTCTTATTATTTTAGCAGTCTTTTTCCGCAAACAAGATTAATAAACACTGGTATGGAGAGATAAGGATAAACCAAGGACATTCAAAAGGGAGAACACAATGACATTCTATTTTCAAGAAACAGGACGCCGCAGGTGACGATCTCTTATTAGGGGAAACTAATATAATGACTCATGCCGGTTTGTATTCGAAGCAACGCTATGACTAGTTGTGTTTGTAGTAAAGTATATACATTTCTTAATTATTTAACATATACCAACGAGGAAGGGGGAACTCACTCAAGTTAACCTGCAACGATGAATAGTTTGGCGGGTAACTAAGAAAATAATAAAAAAAATAGCGTTCCACACCACGAACAATATTGAAATAAAGAAGAGAATGTAAAGAAATTCAATACAGAAGTATAATTTTCCGTTCAAATCATTATAATCCAGTCAAATTGTGTTTTTACCAGGAAAGTTGTGGGGTAGTTTCTATTTCTTCCATTCTATATGTTTTTTTGGGGTGTTGAATCCGAATCTGATGTTTGCTAACAAAATTTCGTGACGCAACATTGAAAAAATGCGAAAAAGGTCATAAATATCAGTTTTGGCGTTTTTTTGCTTATAACTCGTGAAATATTAACTTTTCGTAAATAAGCTCCCTATTCAAAATGAAAATACATGACATTTCCTACAAATGTTAAAATACAGGATTTTTTCCTCCGACAAATCGTTCAGGCTCAAGCGCTAGTTGAAAATTAGCGTATTTTGTCTGCCTCAGCAAAAAAAAAAAAAAAAAAAAAAAACTTTTCCATTCCTAAACTAATTTATTATTAAAGGCTGTCATTTAGTGAATTCCTCCCAGTTTTCTGCTCATACCTTATTTAGAACGAATATGTAAAGGTACAGGTCATTATTTTTTCAAAAATTACATACTGCTCAAGTTATTTAATGAAGTCGGGAATTGTATACATTCAGTTACAAAAAAGTTTGAATTCCAACGAAAAATCTTTAACAATTATTACATATTGTTATATGATATTATACATGATTATATATTACATTATTATATGAGCTAAAGTTATATGAGCCGTTGTCATTTAGAGTGTCCTGGTTGAGGTTCTTCAAAAGCTTATAGAAGCTATAGAAGAAAAGAGGGCTTACAAACCAAACGGGGCATTTATAAAATCATTTGGGGAGGGCCGGAGAGAATAAACAAATGAAAAGCCGTATAAGACGGGAATGTTTTTTTTCTGATACTGGAGATGACATAACAGTTCAACTAGCGCTTAAACCCCGAAGGGTTCGTCTGAGAAAAAACAACAACTAAATAGTAACATTTGTAGATTCATTTTGAATAGGTAGGTTTTTTACGAAAAGTTGATAATTTCCGAGTTATAAGCAAAGCACCGCCCAAAAATGATTATTTTTACATTTCTTTGCATTTTTTTCAATGATGCGTCACGAAATTTTGTTAGAAAATCTCAGATTCGGATTCATCACCCCCAAAATTATATAGAATGAAAGAAATCAAAACTACCCCACAACTTTCCGGCTATGGGTCCTTTTGAGGACAAATTCACTGTATTATCACCTGACTGAGGAGAAACCCGGGAAAACACCTCAGTCAGGATGGTCGGCTGCTGGTATCGAATCCAGAACATCCCGAAAGCTACGCTAACGATCTACCAAATTTTAACCATTATTTGGGTTCGTCTACGTTTTGTAGTGGTGGAAACTTCTCTACTCTAAATACATTTTTCACCTTACCCCCCCTCGAAGTGTATTCATTAGGGATGGGCACTTGGATCTGGATCCTTACTACCCTGATACTTTTGAAACCGGGTACCCGGATCCGGATCCTGGAACCGGGTACCCGGATCCGGATCCTGGAACCGGTTGTCGGATCCGGATCGGTCTTTACTACCAGTTCAGCTCTATTTCGCCTAAACTTTATTTTTTATTTGAGCCAGTCTAGTAACTTTGGACTTCGGCCTGTCACGATTCGCACTTTAGCCATTAAAATTCACATCCATACTCGTTCCGGGACTCGAACCCGGAATCTTCGAGTTGTTGGCCTATCGCCGTAAACCGTGCAGCTACCCGGTCGGCTCCGCCTCCCAAAGATTTCATAGATACACATAAAGAAACGCAATCAAATTTATTTAAAATATTAACTTAAAATGTGGGAATAAGTCATTTGC
>JAGDQP010062473.1:0-11873 GCA_022664845.1 Lepisma saccharinum
AGAACAGACACGTCTTGCACAATTGCCCTGTTATTTGATAGAACGTAGTCTATTTCGTTTTTGGTCCCATTTGGGCCTTTCCATGTCCACTTCCTCTGGGGCGGTTTCTTGAAAAATGTATTGGAAATCAACAGTCTGTTGGCTTCTGAGAATTCCACTAATTTCTCTCCTCTCTTGTTTCTTTTGCCAAATCCAAAGTTTCCCACTTTCGTGTCACTGCTCAGCTTGGTTCCTACTTTCGCATTGAAGTCTCCCATTACAATTTTGTAATGCGATTTGCTACTATCCAAAATCTTCTGAATCTCCTCGTATAGGTCTTCGACTTCCTCCTCCGGGTGCGAGGTTGTTGGAGCGTACACTTGTATAATTTCCATACTGTATCTCTTGTTAATTTTTATTACTACCCGTGCGATTCTATCTGAAATTCCTTCAATTTCTGTGATTCGTGACTTCAGGTCTTTATTAATTATAAAGCCAACGCCTGTCGCTTTTCCAGTTTCTGTTCCTTTGTAGTAGAACGTGTGCCCTGACGGTAGTTCCAACTGTTCTTCATTCTTCCTCCACACTTCTGATAGTCCTATGATGTCCCACTTAATCCTCTTAAGTTCATTCTGCAGTTCTTCTAATTTGTCCTCTCCTGCAAGTGACTTACAGTTGAGGGTCGCAACGTATAGGTCCGTTCGAGTTGCCGTGTCGGTGTCCTGGCAGTCTACAGTCCAAACCCGGGCATTTTGACCCTCTGACTTCCTGCAGGACTGACCGCTGCCGTTGCCAGCTGCATTCCGTCCTCCGGGTAATGAGGGCCTCCGAGG
Source organism: Lepisma saccharinum (assembly GCA_022664845.1). NCBI lineage: Eukaryota > Metazoa > Arthropoda > Insecta > Zygentoma > Lepismatidae > Lepisma > Lepisma saccharinum. Next base: position 813 of record JAGDQP010062473.1, read on the forward strand.
CTGTTTCCTTGCTTGTACCATCATATGTAAAGAAAGGAGGGGTGCTGACATTTGACTCACCACGCTGTCAGCTAATGCGGGTTGGTGAGCAGCCCATCCATGTTCGTTCGCCAAGCAGTTGCTTGGGTACTAACAGGCCCCACGACGTGAACGTATGGATTGGACATTAGGCGTCTACCCCGGTCGGTTCCCTTAAGTCTCAGCAAGAGTAATTAAGGGGTCTCCTCCCAGTTAGTGGCAGAAGCCTTTTGGGGCGACAGTCCCGGTTTCCCGGTCCTGTCCCGGTTTCCCGGCCTCTAGATATATATATAAAATAAAATGAGCAAGTACAACATCCCTCGTACTCCTTGACCTATTACTCGTTCTGCTAAGTCCTATATTTCTACGACTTTTATTCTCTGATTTGGATAGAAGTTCCTTATGAGCCTTCAATCTTTCCATTCCACACTTGGCTTCTTCAATACTTGGATTAGGGTTTCCAATCCAGCTCAATCGAATACCTTTCAAAAATCAACAAATTCTATGTATAGTTGTTTGTCTTTATGTATCGCTCTCCTATTGTTTTTAAATAAGCAATAATACCTCTTGTTCCTTTCCCTCTTTGAAAGCCAAACTGCTCCTCTTCAATTTCTACCTTTTATTGTTCTGCTTAGTACTGATAGAAGAATATTCGCTGAGTGTGCTATTAGACTGATAATTCGGCAATTTCTACATGTTTTTGCATTATTATTCCTTTACAATGAAACTATTACTGTTTCTAAATAGTAGCTTGGCCATTTCCGTGAGCCTTAACTTTCGTTGTAGAGTAGCTTTTCCACTTTTTCTCTTCGGGACGTTCAGCTATTACGTAAGTACATTTCTTCTCATTTTATACCTCTTCACCCCCCTTGTAAGCTAAAATAACAGATGCCCGATCCCCTCGGCTTGTGCTTTTACGAAAGACTTGTCATAAACCTCATTGTTATTTCGTTGCACGAAAACTGTTTCAATTTTCAAATCTACACTATGATTTTAAACAAATCTCACGTATGCATTACTGTAATCCCCCTTCCTCCATTTTGAGCAATAATTAGCAAAGCTTGAATCCCCTCTCCCAATTAAATGCTTACATAATACTTGAACAATCCATCGCTTTAAAAAACGAAACACCATCCACACTTTTTGTTTAACCATTTTTCATCTCAATAACCGGTTTGGATGGACTGTCTATTCCACCACGTCTCTTGATGTTTAAGTTGTCAATTACTTTGCTCCACCGTGGAGAATTGTATGAAAACAACTGAAACAGTGCCGTTTTAATTAATAAAAGTGTAAAACCCATCACGGTCTATTCATGGTATGTAGGTTTGCAACACTGAGTGTTGGGTTGGGGTACAGCCGAAAACCATCGGAATTGCATCTCAAAATAGTCGCCTTTGTAGGGTATCGATCAGTATTCATATTACAGTAAATATGGTGCATGTTGTTAAAGGGTATAGAAGCTTTTGCGAAAAATTGCTTCTATAATAAAGTGGCAACAGTGGCAACTGGGATACTTGGACTTCTGGACTCCCTTCCCTCCCCCGCCACAGTCGTTTTCTAGAATTTCGAGGAATAATCATGATATTCCAAACTATTACTTCAGAGCTTTATAATAATTTTAACAATAGTCGCGGACTTGAAGCAGGCTAGTGGCAAGGTCAGTATTATTCGCAGGGGTCTTACCTTTGGTAATATTATTCATCAAAATGTTATTGAAAGTTGGTATTTTAAAGATATATTGTAGGATATATTGCAAGATATAAACTATTGCAGGAGCGTTTTCTTCAAAATGCAAGATTTTTAATAAAGATCGGTGCATTATTCAAAAGTTATGTCTGAATAAACATAAAAGACATACATCCGCATAACTTGAGTACCTTTTTCTTTTCTAAAGTAGATTTAAAAAAATTGAAACCACTTTAATGCCATTGCTGTATCTCACGTGTAGAGGCAGGCAAACTTTGTCTGCGGGAAGAACGCGAATATATGTATTTCTAAGAAATAACATTACTGGTAGCCTAGTATTGCATCCTAAATGGCAAATTAACAAGAATTGAATTCGCGAAAAAAAAAAACAATTTTCTGCATTTTTCACGATTTCTTTAAACGAATAAAATGATTATCTTCTCTACAAACTAACTTTCTAAAATTACAATCCAAAGTGTATTTCACGGAAACAATCGGATAGTGTTTATTCCCATAGCAGACAATATTTACAGCGTAGAATGCCATAGAGTATCAAATCGAGTCTTGTTTGATTTTCGAGCTCTCCCATCGACTTTTTTATTCGAGTGCAGCTAGTAGTCTGCTTGGTTGTGTCCCTGGTTGTGGTGCTGATGTTGAAGTTGGAATTTTGAATGTTACTAAATGCGGCATGAAAATACAGAATTGGTGAGACATCAAATAAATACTAGTATCCCTTTAGCTGTCAATGTAAATTTAATTATAAGTCGATAATGTTAGTTTATATAAATTTTCATGGTGCTCATGGCATTGCATTTATACCTATATTTTTCGTGTATGTGTGTGTGCATTTATACCTATATTTTTAGTGAACTTTAGATTATCTAAAATCTGTAGTGTAGAAAAGTTTTTGTTCTGTTTCCTCTCTTTTAGTTTTTGCTTTATTTTGTTTACATTTATGAATTTCGTTGTATTATAAATCTCTTCCATCTTATAGTAGTGTTTACCGAAACTGTTAATTACTCTCTTTGTATTCATGGTTGAGTGGTAGAAAAGGCCGTAAGGGCCTTAACTTCGCCATGTAAAACAAGACGTAAATAAATAAATAAGTATGCGGCATGAAAATACAGGATTTAAATTAAAATTTCTTTTTCTACATCTAGGCAAAATATATATATATATAAAATATCACCCTCACCAGTCACCACCAAAAAACTATTTGTAAGGTTCAGGAAAACTTTTTTTTATATATATATAAAACCACTTTTGCCTGCCTCTACTCATATGTAAATCAAATGTCCGTATATTTCATTCATTGTGGAGTAAAAATAAAAATAAAGGAATACGAGTTTTAAGTCATATTCTGTTTTTTATATTTGTTTCTATCACCTATTTATTATTTAGACAAAGGAAAAGTAGAAGCTGATAATTCTAACCTTATATACAGAATTTGTAAACTAATTTTTAAAACGGAAAATCATAGAAGGAGATCATACAAACATTCTTGTGAATGTTAAATCTTACAGTTTTGCAATTGTAGGAAGAGAAGAAGCTGGTTATTCAATGAACTGAAAGGGAAGACCCACGGGAAGTAGGCCTTTCTTGAATACCGCTCTATTACGGAGCAGTACTTTCACATTACTGTCGTCTGAGGTCAAAGACAACACGACGTTGCTGTGAAAGTAAGAGAGTGGAGAAAGATCTCTATGGTTGTTAAGGCCAAGGTGACATTAGGTGATCTCTATGTTGGTGACATTTTTTACTTCGTTCTTTATTACCCATTGACTCACCTGCACTCAAAGACTTACAATAAGGAACTCTTCCAGTCATAAATGAATTACTAAAATTCGTTGAAGCAACCGTTCTCGTACGTTGGTTTTCTTGAAATGAAACTGCAAATATTCTCATCCACTATCTACGTTGATGATTATGGGAAAGAATCCAACACATTTAAACTTAATAAAATACTGCAGTTAGCAGATGACCAGAATAATTCAAATGGAACATTTTCTCCCTTATTCTCTAGTTTTCATTTCCACTTATTCCTAATGAACTCCAAATCGCATTGACTCCTGATTTTTGAAAGCGTTTATTGCAAGCAATATACAAGTGTTATTCTAATTTGAAATAAACTTGAAAGAAATCATTAACAAAAATAATTGTACACCAGCATTGATTGAATCATTATTTATGTATATGAGATGTTATAATAACATATTTTTATGTTTGTTCTTTTGTTAACATATATTCGGTTTATGAGAAAAAACTGAATTTTCAGAGGCTCAAGACACATTCAAGAAGGGACGTTCTTCTAAGCAGGGTTGCACCTATCCCGAATTTTCTGGGGCATTCGCGAAAAACAGCAAGGTGCCCCGCGTCCCGGAATAAAATCTTTGGCGACTGTGTAAAATTAGTTCAAAATACTGTTAAAGAAGTTACTATGAACGTGGTGAACCAAAATGCAACATTGATTAAAGTTAATCCGCTAAAGAATATGGAGGTGTTTAATTATATTTTGTTTTCACAATCCATTCCAGAACCGAATTTTCACGGCAGAAAGGTGGCAACCATATTAACCGAACCGAAATATTCTTTTATCTTTTGTTAAATAATAAATCGTTTAATCTTCGGTCAGTAATAGCATACAGTATGGCTGATTATTTGTTGTTTGTTTCCAACAAAGCTACATTGTAGTAAAAGTGCAAGCCATCGAATAATTCTACATTTTAAACTATTTGAAGTAGTTAAAATACTATCAACTGCAATTCAAAATTGAAAATGCATTACATAAACTGGCACTCGTTGACAAATCCACCTAGATACACGTAAAAAAAAATCCGCACTTCAGAAATATTTCCAGAAATGTGAAAGAAAATGTTGATGAATCACGTAAGATTTAGAAAATCGTAAAGAGGACTTTCGAAATAAGCATTAATTCTTTTGTTTACGCTAAGCTGTTGTGAACTTTCTTTTTAATACTATTCAGTCGAAGGTGTATGTCCTGTGTTCACAGGAAAATACACATTTGAAATTCATTTCTCCCACGAACACAATAAGTTTCAGTTTGGTAGCTGGAGGTGGAAATATGATGCAATACACTAAGAAAAACATTTTGCAGATTTACATATAGAACAGAACTAGTTTGTACCAACTGTAAGTATGTAAGTATTTACCGGTACAATTACCTAAAAATGAATATTTACCGGTACTACTTAAATATGTATAAAATATATTTTGTAAGTATAACATACATGCAGAAGCATAATGTTTTACCCAGTCTTTCGTGACATCTTGAAATTACATTAATTGCATGTGAAGCATAGTTCTTTTCTCAATATATCCATAAAATAAGAATTAGAATGAACTTCTAGTAGTAAAGGTTTTGGAGACTGGATATCAACAGGTACAAAATAAAGGTGGAGGGTTACAAAATATCTCTTTAATTTTTTCTTCCAGTAAAGTATCAATATTTTTGTTCACAATTACCAAGTCAAAAATGTTATATTATCAGAGAGAGAGAGATATATATATATATATAAATATTGTGTTTATCAGCATGTGATATGTATTTCAGCAAATTTTTCAAATGTAGTACTACTACATTGACTATTCAATTGCTGTTAGTCTTATAGTTATATGCTCTAGAAGTTTAATATTTATACACAACGTAGTAAAACTTAGTTCCTGCAGGATTATACACATTTGGCTCTTACGATGGTGGTAATGCATTGTAAAACGAACTCTACAAGTTGTAAGAAGTCGTATTAGAGATCTACTGCAGCGCAGGCTAGATTCGGCACTGGTAGAAATTGATGCGATTTGAGGCCACCTGATCTAATGCTCTCAAAGAAATTCCTACAGTCATAAAATCAGAGTAGTTAAAACAAGCTACAAGCTGCTTCTTAGAATTCTTGCATTGAATTTATTTAAGTTTTTTTAGGGATCTATTGCTCAGGCTGGGATGGGAGAGGAGCTGTCCAGGCCTAAGTAGAAGGTATCATCGCAGCATTTGTCTAGTGACTGACCTTGTGAGAAAAAACCTTGCAGAAACTTCCGTCAAGATGACCAGCCGCTGGTATGGAATCTAGGACCATCCCGACTGCGAAGCCAACGCTATGAGGAACTGAGCTCATGAGCGCTATGAGGAACAACGCCACGGCCGCTCAGTTCCTCATTCTTCTTTTGCAATCTTGTTCGGCTATCATCATCCATGGGTTACTAGATGTTCCATTTTGGTGGGACATATCGTATATCATATACACTGTTCCGCATCTCACTTTGGAGGTTAGGCGAAATGCAAAAACATTACATTCCATCTTTCAGTCTGATTAATAATTACTTTATTATAGTTATGTACAGAGAATGTGAATCTGTTGTACATAGCAGTTTGTTAACTGAAAATAATTGTGGCGTACTGACAAGAAAAGTGGAGTCTGGAGCGTTAGAATAAACGCCAACATATTTACAATTTGAAAATATTATTTCTTACCAAATATAAGCGTTCTATCAATCAAAAGAAAGTTCTTATTTTGGTTAGCTGGTGACACGATACAAATTTTGCTTTGTATACAAGCCAGAACAGCATATTACTACGGTTTCACTATATTGCATCCAATTATTACTTAGGTTAGCTAATATGAATAAAATGAAGGATAAACAAAATCTCACTTTCTTTCACAAAGCGGTATATTAAATTATTTTATTCAGATTGTTATTTTTATGGTTAGTACTTTGTTACTTTTAAACCTTTAGAAATGTTATAAAAAGGCAATATACTATTAAAAAGGAATCTAACCTAGGGCATGGATGTATGTGTATTTTAACAAGCATTACAGTCGTATAAACGTGAAGGGCCGAAGACTAAAATGGTCCATACAAAATAAACTTTTAAATACAGTAGGTTGAATTTTCTGCGAAAATATAATGTACCACAGCTTCTTTGTTTCACATTGGCTAATCTTCAAGGTCAACTCAATTTGTGGGAAAATTCTTTCTCAAAGAACAATAAAATATGTTGACGTTGCAAGGTTCGCTTCACCTTTCTCACGATTTTTGTTTAGATTATCTAACAGCAATGAAAGGGAAAGTCAATAATGCGCATGCAATCATTCTTGAAGTTGAGGAAATTAATTTCCATACCAGAAAATCTGCGAGAGAAATAGTGCTAACTTTGTATCAGGATCAGGATATGTAATGAAAATTTAAGCTATCATGAAAGTTTGTTCCAGTACTGATACTGACATTTGTTAGGCATTTAATTCAAAGTTCTAAACTTCTGTTACCACCTTATGTCTTTATACTAAGGAAGTCACAAATAAGTGTGTGTGGACACCTTCTCGCCTCAGAAAGAAAGTTGTATGAACGCACGTCGCCGCAACACGCTTTACTCCCAATTTTGAATAATACAATGTTTCCTTATTAATTCTATTTCAGAGAAATGAAATTCTAATGTAAATTGTCGAGGATTTCATAATAGAAAGTGGAATTAGAAAGTCGCTACTTTGTTTTCGAGATAAAAATGGGTCATGTTAGAAATTATATCGAGATCGTTGTAGTTATGAAAATATTTACTGTAGGGTTACGAACATTTCAATAAAGAAAGTAAAAATTCTATCGAGAAACTTGTATGCGTCAAAGTACCAAAAATTAGAATAATTACGGAACAGAGCAGGAATTATAATGCATTATACAAAGTATAGAATTGTGTACTAGAAAGATATTACTTTATACAGAACACTCAGTAAACATACAGAGTATCTGAGAATGAAAGATGAAATGTGCAAAGGATTCCTCTGTCTTGAATTGAGACATTAGTGAGAGAGAAGACCCTTTTGATTTTTCTCCCTATTACATGTACTTCTTTTATTCACACTTCATAATTCCTAATCCATTATTTGTATAAAACACTTTCCGATAGGCATTTGCTCTGTTTGCCAATAACACACTCAAAATATGTCTAGAAGCTGCAAAATAAGCAATTTTTATGACTTACTTGGTACCAAATCGTACGAGTTTCCATATACGCCTATACAGTGTCCGATTTGCCGGTGGGGATACCGGGGATTTTCTCTGGTGCGTGAGAATTTCATCCTTGGTTATTGACTTCGAGTATCACCTCAACCACGGATAAAATCTTTCTATTTTCACCAAAAAGGTAGTATGTTAAAAACTTGCCAGCATCCACTAATTTTAGGGTCTCCCTTCTTAATTTATAACAAATAGGACACTGCGCCAATACTGTGGAACAACAGCAAAGGAGTAAACGGATGGTGCTGCCACCATAGGAAAAGTTTGACAGTGATAACAACCATTATATGAGTGATAAGAAAGAGAGCAAGCTCGAGCATTTTGCTCCATTTTCGATAGATTCCATGAAATTACAAGAAAATCAGAGAAGTGGCTAATATTTTGAGAGACCCGCCCGTTAGATGACTATGTTGATTTTCTAAAACATTTGTCTCTTTCAATTTAAAAAACTTTCTAACTGACATATTTAGCCGTTCCGGAACTTTTAACACTTGTCACCATTAATTTACTTTCCGGCCTTGTAGGGACCAGGACTTACATCCTACAGTATTGAGCAAGACATATTCTGATTTATTTTACCCGTATATACAGAATCTGCAATATAAACTGAGGATTCTAATTTAAAAAATCAAAGTTGGGCCCCCCAACTTTTGAATTGGCTAACCCATCCGACATCTCTGTTGATTTTCTGCAACTTGTGTCTTTTCATATTTATAAAACGCATTCTAACCGAGAAATTTAGCCGTTCCCGGAATCTTTAACACTTGTCACCATTAATCTACTTGCCGTCCCTCTAGGACCTAGGATTTAATCCTACAGTATTGAGCAGGACATACTCTGATTTAGTTTTCCCGTAGATACAAAATCTGTAATAAAAGATGGGAGTTCTCATTTAAAAAATCAAAGTTGGGCCCCATGGAGGCACCACTTATTTTGATGGGCCAGCTCATCCGATAGCTCGGTTGATTTTCTGTGATTTGCGTCTCTTTTAAATTAAAAAAAAAGCACTCTGAGATGTCTAACCGTTCCGGAACCTTTAACACTTCTCACCAATAATATACTTTTCCGGCCCTGTAGGGCCCAGGACTTACACCATATTGTATTGAGCAGGTCATATTCTGATTTAGTTTTTTTCCGTAGATACAGAATCTGTAATGAAAGATGAGGGTTCCCATTTAAAAAATCAAAGTGGGGCCCCACACATTTTGATAAGTCACCCCATTCTATAGCTCTGTTGATTCTCTGCAATATTTTTCGCTTTCAAGTTTTCAAAAAACGCATTCCAACTGAGATATTAAGCAGTTGTGGAACTTTAACAAGCACTGTATAAAGACTGCTTTCAAACTTTAACCTTTTATTCAAAGCCCTTGCACTTCAAAATGGCAGCAAATTTTTTGTGTGGTAATCTCCTTGTGGCTGACCTACCTGTGAACGAAATCTGAAGTGGGTTTCAAGGTGATCTGAGGGACCCTTAGCCTTCCCTTGTGAGAATAATAGCGACGATACCCGTTACTGTTGCGTCTGAAAAGAGGAGCTTCTCTAAGCTGAAGCTCATCAAGAACTATCTAAGAAACAGCACCATGACTCAAGAGCGGTTGTCTGTTCTCGCTCTTTATATATATATATATATATATATATATATATATATATAATAAATCACAGCCATATTCAATCCACTAGTGGATGAGGCCTCTCCCCGAAGGGAGGAGTTGGTCTACTGCTCCCACGCTGACCAGACGGGTTGGGAGAGGAGAGCCGAAGCTCTCACTGTGATCGCCACTGACTTTTATTCACAGCAGCTCCCCAGTTGCCCTCACGATGCTGGGTCAACACCGAAATTTTTTAGCCCCACCGGGAATCGAACCCGGGACCGCTCGCATTGAAGTCAAGCGCGCTACCGCCTAGGCTACGCAGGATATCCTCTTATATATAAGAGCACTTTTTTGTTTTACTCTTTATTATTATTATTTGCCCGAAATGAAAACAAAATCGGAAAAGAACCGATTTGGTAGTTGATAACGCAAACATCTTAAAATACTAAAAGAGCGACCCCCACACCCCAAAAAATAACGAGTACAGATTTTGAGAATAAAATTGTAAAGGTTTCTTTCTACTGTTTGCACGTTGTATGGAAACTCTCCTTTCTTTAGACTTTCTGGGTACTCGTAATTGGTAAATAAGAACAACTTTTGGGAGCTGTTTCTGTGCGTGGGTTTTCTCGGGGTTTTCCCATTTCCTCTCACTTTCTTCGTTAGAAAAATAGAGAAATAATTAAATACAACACAGAGGAAAATGAATAATGCGAGAGCTCAATTTTTGTCCCCAACGTCATTCTCATCGAACATCAAATCTACAAACATCTTTATTGCAGTGGCGGGCCTCATTTTTTCAGAATTTGATAAGACAGAGTTAAAGGTTGAAATTACTTACACGTGAATAATCAAGAAAAATTTAGAAAAGAAAAAGCCACCTGAACATTTTTTTGTAAATTTTAATTTTAAATTTTTAAACATTCTACAAACATTTTACAAGAGGCGAGTGTAAAAAACAAACATCTTGAAGGGAAGTAATAAAATTTTACACTAGTTTTATCGTTTCACTTTGTAACTTTTTTTTAATTAAACTCCTCCGAAGTAATGTATATAGTAAATAAGTTTTGAAAAAAGCTATTCACATAGCAAAGAATTTTTATACTTAGGATAATTAGCAGAGGAAATTCCAAATTTCAACGTAATATTGTTAATTGTAGCAATGATAAATTAGATACAAGAAAAATCCTGATACTTACCAAGCATGTTTTCGATTAGTGACAGAAATTAGCAATGCACGTAAGTTAAAACAAAAAAGAAGGCGGTATGTTTAATATTCGTTATATAAGACTATGAAGAAAGCGGTATCCAGGGAAAGACCCGCTTTGAGAAACTCTGCAAAATTGAGAAACTTGCAAATTATATGTTACTTGGGTAGTAGGGGAGGACAATGACCATTTTACAAGGAAAAGAGCAAAATAATATATATATATATATATATGTATATATATATATATATATATATATATATATATATAGAGAGAGAGAGAGAGAGAGAGAGAACGACGTTGCATCTACTCGAGATTATAGCAATTCGATTGAAGATTTTAGCAACAAGAAAAGGCGCAGAATTATAAAAATACTTGCATTACTATTGTGTTTCATTACATCAACTTTCTTTTAAATCAATATCTGAATTCCCGATATAAAAATTTTGCGGGATCACATTCACCAGAAGTGAGGTTTTGCGTTATTTTTGCAAACAAATAAACACACACACACACACACACACACACACACA
>JAGDQP010062476.1:0-11872 GCA_022664845.1 Lepisma saccharinum
TTCATGTGGTATCTAATTTTATTGTTTTAGCTCTTAAAACGACCGACTTCTTTTTTGTATTTAATTACATTGTTTTCTCATTTGCTACTGTATTTATGTTGGATATGCATGGGCAATTGCCCATATGTGTTCACAGGTTGTATTCAGCACAGGTAATTCAGGGTAGAGCCAAATGTGGATAGTGACGTAGGTCACTTTTGGTGACACGGGCTGACCCAAATATAGGTGACCTACGGGTCCAACCTTTTTTCTGTGGCAAATTCAATGCAAGTTCAATATATTGAGTGCCGCTAACAGACTCGTTTCTGAGCTAACGTCACTCGAAGAACTACCATCCTATGAAAGCTAACAACAGGCTAATCACAACAATATTTACTAAATTAAGGGCGCAAAAACTTAAAAAGAACCATGTCATGAAGTACATTAAACCTACCTTAAAGTATACTGGATGTTGATTTGGAATGCTTATACTGGCATAATAACGTTAACGACTTAGTAAACTTTATGAAATACATGTATTTGTCAGATGTGTCCCCTGCAAAAGAAACACTGGCCCAAAGAATCCGTGCTGGTTACCAAAGACTCATGTTACGAAACTCAATGTTAAAACAATTTATCGTACAAGGTTTGCATACAAAATTGAAAATTCAAACCCCTACAACATGAATTGGTTCAACTGCGTAGGGAAGTCAAGGAAGACATAAAAATAGCCCTTAAGACCTTTATAACAAATTCTGAAAATAATATCAATAATGATCCAGGTCTACTGTGGAAATATATTAAAACATAACATCTTCCCACAAATATATTATAATTTGAAGGTCGCGATTTGTGTAACAATGAAGAAATAGCTAAAACGTTTACACAATATTTCCAATCAGTATTTGTATCCTCTTCTCAATCGTTAGTAATTTTGGGAGTACTTCTAGGGATTACGAAGAAATTGCAATAATATATGTTGACCACATTAATTTCAATGAAATAGAAAAGGATCCAAAACAACAGTTAGATCTGATGGCATACCCTCCTATATAGTCAAAGGATGTATTGATGTATTTATATATCTCCTATTGATTGCGTTCAACATGGCAATAAAAATATGTATTTTCCCTGGCAAATGGAAATCTGCTTTAATTTGTCCTTTAAATAAAATAAACGACACACGTGAAATTACCAACCACCGGTCTATAGTAATCTTACCAGTCTTCGCAAAAGCCTTTGGACAGATTGTATATCAACGATTATTAATCATGTGAAGCTAACGTGATTTATATTGACTTTGAAAAGGCGTTTGACAGAGTTAATCACAATGTATTACTAGGTAAATTAGATCACTATCACTCCTCTCCATCCTTGATTAGGTACATGTACTCTTATTTCACTAATTGCACATAGTCTGTTCTATTTAAGGAATAGAAATCTGATGAATATACAGCACTGTCAGTAGTCCCGCAAGGCTCGAATCTTGGACCGTTGTTATTCCTCTTGTTCATTAATGACCTACCGGGATTCATACCGAAAAAGTACTATTTGCGGACGATCTCAAAATGTGTGTTAAAATTAATTTAATGGAAAATGCCATAATCAACTTTCAGTCAATAGGAAGTTTTATCATTCAGTAGAAATAAAACTAATAATAATTTATCGATTTAATTATTAAATCCATAAGAATGCATTAAGTAGGCCCGATGCAATTAAAGATCACAGTATCACGTTTGATATGAAATTAACGTTTAACAGCCACATAATAAATATTACAAATAAAGCTTTTAAATGCTAGGATTTGTAATAAAGATGGAAAAAAAGCATAACAACATTTCTGCATTAGAGAAAATGTACTATGCTTATGTTCGTTAGAGCAAAGTCGTAGCATTTCTGATCTATTATTTCTTAGGAAAATAATTGAAAATGGCTTAGGCTGCACGGACTTAGTATCATTGTTACAGTTTCGTGTCCTGTAATTAAAAATTCGTGTAGACAACACTGGTCTCTTCCACTGCAAAAAAGGCAAGGATAATATAAAGTCACCAATCTGCAGAATATGTACTACCCACAATTAAATGTGTAGATCTTGCATCGAATTAGATATGCGATTTGTCTTCCAAATTATTTAGAAATATTGTAATAAAAATGTCTGTAAATAAGCATTATAAATATCGACACTCTAATTGGGCTATAAAGCCTGTTGTCTTGACAATAAATAAATATAATAAAAATAAATAAAATTAAAACATAGAAAGAACATATAAACATTTTTTCTATCTTTCAAAGTAAAATTTTCCTGGCTAGGGGGACGGGCGAGCGCCCCCCACGCTGATGGGCGCCCTTGGGCTACCAGTTAGAAATTTTCTTCTAGGACTACATTTTGTTCAAGAAAAATAGTTTAAAAAAATGAGGGTTTAACCAAAAAAACAATGAAAACAGTCTTACTTGATGCAATAAGACGCCACTTTTTAGGTAGTTTTTATCTAACCCCACTTCTAGAATAAGACGTCACTTCACCTGTTTCTCGCCACACACATAGCTTCTTTGTGATACAGTCTAAAGCAAATAACTACTTGACAGTCAAAACTATCCTATTCAAGTCCATTTTCTACTCTTTCATTGAATGTAACCCGCTCCTAAATTGTTCACTAACTAGAGAAAATTATTTTCAGGCTAAAAACGATATTTTCATTTTCAATGGACTATCTTCGTCTCCACGTGACAGATTGCACGACATTCACTGTAGCGCCTTAGAGAGTATATTGACTAGTTCTTTCACACCATACAAGCTTTTCATCTCCGTTGACAGTTATGGAATTACACTACTGTAGATATTTCCCCCCAATGGGCAACTTCCCTGAATTCACTCTATAACAAAATTTAAGTTTCCGCTGTAGGCCTAGTACTTCTGAGCAATGTTTTCCCCAATCCAAAAGTGAACAACCCCAGAAGCACACAAACGTGTTTTGAATGTTGATTTTTGGTTTATTTTGTTGATAACAGTTATCGGTTGAAAAAAGTACGTTTCATTTTAAATCATATTTCAACAAAAACTTTATATTTTTGATAAGATGTTAGTTCAAAGTGGATTCGGCTATTATTTTCAACTATGGTATAGATTTCGTTTCATGCGATGGTATAAAATTTGTAAATAAAAGCTAACTAAATGATTTTAACCATTATTTTGTGTCCTATTTTCCATGTTTAAAACACGTTGAATTGCAATCTATATTTAAACAAAATTTGATTGATAGGACGTTAATGTGACGTGTTTTTGACTATTATATTGAACTGTTCTCTAGATTATCTGTCCAAGTTAATGCATAAATATTGTGTTTGGAAACAAATAGAATAAAATTGACTACGTTTCTTATGTTCTCATTTGCATATTAAAAACAGATTCAACTTTAAACTATATTTTGACGAACATTTAATTTCGCTAATAGGGCGTTAATGTGTAGTGTTTTCAACTAAGATATAGATTTCGCTTTATACGCGTTTTTCTAATGCGACATATTACACTCGTTGTGAAATTCAAATTTAACAGTGCAACGACGGTCAAAGTATTAAAGAAGGAAAAGTGGATATAACAAAGAAAGAAGGAAAGTATTCTTTATTCTTATTCTTACATGATGGTGAAACGACACGTCTGGATTTGTGGCGACTGCTTTCAAGACTTACTTTAACTACAGATACCGTAAAACAGTAGTGACTCTCAAGGCGACTCCGTGGATGAGGGGATAAGGTGTCGAACTACCAACAACGAGTGCGGAACGTTCCAGCTTCGAATCCCAGAGCAAACGGTTGGATAATTTACTGTTGAAAAATTAATACTGTATATTATGATGAAAGCAACGAACAAAATGCAACTATATTTGTGTATACCAATAGACAGCAATCATGCTCTGTTTTGGGCAACTGAATCCGTTTCTTCATCTCAACCATTATTCAACGTCGAATAAACCGTTGAACATTCAGACATTTCGGTACATCTACAACGTAAAAATTACGTTTCGGTACTAACATTTCATCCACGTATTTTCAACATGTTTGTGCTGCTGGGGTTTCCATTTCTCTTTTTAAATTTACTCATTTACATTGGAGGATATTTCAGAGGTTCGAGGGGGAGGGATATGTAGAGCTAAATGAAAAATAATGGAGATTTCTTTTTTTACTTTACGAAATTAAACACAATTTCGGTTGGTACTGTATACCTACTTTCGATCCACCTTTTCTTTACAAATGTTCATGTACCTACCGGTGTCTAAAAGAAACACTGATCAGTAGTGACAGTTGAATTCTCTGATACAGAAAAAGATCGTGTAAAGAGTAAAACTAATTTTTCTGTAAATGATGTGTCTTCGGTATATATACGTATAATTAAACGAAAAGAGAATACAAATAAAAGAGAGGCAGAGAAGGCGGGGTAAATAATATAGAATTATGATTTTGATTCAGGTCATGCAATCGATATAGGCAAAAATATATATATATTTATTTAATATTCCATTATAATGAATTATCGAGCGTGAAGATAGTCAAAAGAGAGGAATAAAACTCTCTGCTTTCGATGAAATAGGATTTGAAGCAATCAACGATGCAAGAGGAAAAAAAGTTTCCTGTTAGATTTATTTGTTAAACTTTTTATTTGGTTATTTTTTTTACAAGGTACTTCCGTATAGAACCTCATCATCCATCCACTCATTCCCAGTTTGTTCAGTTCTAATCTCAACGCGAAATTGATCAAAGTGATTTCATCCGTCTTTCATGCGTCAAATTTACTGCAAATCAATCATTCATAAGCAGATATGTAAGTTCCAATCAACTACAGAAGGGTTCTTTCATTTAATTTTATCCCCTCTCCTCCCCACGCAAACCAATAAATCTAGGCATTAATGAACTTTTCTCAATATCCACATATAGCTATCTCTCTACCTCCGTTCCTGCATCTCTGAGTGTGAGTGTGTGTGCGTGTGTGAGAGAGAGAGAGTGAGTGAATGAGAGAGAGAGAAAGAAAGGGAGAGAGAGAGAGAAATGTCTGTGTATTTGCAAATGATATGAGTTTCATGAAAGTGTTACCTACTAATACCAAAATCTCATTTTTAATAATAAATTTTGTGGAGAGGGGTCACAAATATGATTACTATAAAAATTACAAAAAAAGAAAAAAACACTCGATAACTAGATTTCTAATTTAATAGTAATTTGTAGAATTTGATTCATTTATCGTGGATATAAACTTCTCTTTGATGAAACCTTATTGTTGTAGACCTACAGGGTGGGGCAGAAATAATTAAACGATTTAAATTTAGCGCACGCAGGTGGCGCGCGGAAACACACAGCCCTTAGTTGTCATGGAGCTGTGGGTTTACTGTGAAAACTTTTTTCCACAAGAATCAACGATTTCCGTACCATAACCCAGCTTATTGATTCCAGCATTCTAACTATACTGAATTAGATTAATTTGCTTATCAATACTGCACCTGTTGTCACCAACTAACCTCACACACCGCTAGATTGCGACGCCACCTATGATTGCGAAAGCGTGGTATAAAATAAAGGTAAGATAAAAATGAATTGTATGGGCGGTAACAGCACTATGGCTTACGCCCTTCCCGATATAAAATCAAAGATCAAATGAATGCTGACACAATGCCAAACTATGCGAATGTTTTCAAGGTTAAATGTTGAGCAGAAACTCCAAGAATGAGGATTTTTTTACATTTCATTTCAAGGCCTTTAGGCAACGTTTGGCTCACGCCGAATAGATTTTGATGGAAGAATTGATGAAATGAAGAAAATGGAAGAAAACTGGATAATCCTGGGAAAACCGGGATTATCCACCACAAAACCCACTTGGCATCCGGTATCGAACTGACTATCCCATGTACCAGAGATGAGCCGAAAACGTAGGGAAATGAACTTTATAGCTTGATATTTCCAATATAATTAATAGTAGAACTGCAGGGTCAAAAATTTTCAACCTGCTCTATCCAAAAATGCATATTTCGAAATTGTACGATGGCTGAGCAAGAGATTCGCCAATGACTCTAGCTGTGACTTTTGATCTGACCACGTTTATTACACTATACTGCACTGTTTACATGAGTAATCATCGCTATCTAGGTTTACAATGACATTCTCTCTCATTGATAATAAATAAATCAATTGCTCGTTAAATTTATAGCAGTTCGGGAAATAGCACTGATTTCTGTTGGTTATGCAACAACGCATTTTTACCAAAAAAAAAAAAAAATCACTCAGTAAATGGAATCTGTTTGAGATATCGACTTTGCGCAAACGAATTATTGTTGCCTGCTAGAAAGTCGTGGAATTCATGCACATTTCGGCCTACCTTTACATCAGAGAATTTCTGGGAATCCCCTAGTTCCTTTGGGGAATCTCTTGCGCAGCCACCGCACAAATTCGAAAAATTCATTTTTTGATAGGTTCAAAGTCTTTAAGGGTACCCTGCCCCCGCAGTTCTACTGTTAATTGTATACGGCATATCAAGCTGTAAAGTAGTAAAGTTCACTTTCCCACGCTTTCGGCAGCCTTTATCTCCGAAACTAAGTGGAATTTGACCATTTTTTTTTTATAAGAACTTTTCGTTCCTAGAATTTTGACTGTAAATTTTTGTCCATCCTGTACACATTAAACTTATGTAACAGTTATATATTACCACCCATAGAAGACTTGATTGAGAAAATACAGCTTTTGAACAACTCACTGAATTTCAAGCCACAAGAATTCTACATTAAAAAAAAGAAGCGATCTGACCAATTTCTAATACCACTTTGACATAGTCGGAACTTCTACTAACTTAACAAATCGCTGCAACCTGAATGTACTATACTTTATAGATAGCCATCACTCCTCCATCAAACTCACCTAGCGATGCAGAACTCTATTTTTTACACACCAAAACATACTACTCAGAAGACAGTACCTATCGATAAAGCTGACTGGATCACATACAAAGACAATCTTAATAGTCACATCCCTGAAGCTAACCTGTATAGTCAAGTAGATACCGTTATCAACAACCGTCATTTCGCATCAGAGAAATTAATCTACAAAATCACCCAACATTCTTACAGACCCAAACTTCACCTACAATATACACTTATACAACGATTCCTAAGCTTCTATTATGATTACCAGAGAATCGGAAATCTATAAACACTTCGATTACATAGGAAATCCAGAGAACTGTTAATAACTATATTAAATCTTGTCAACTGTGACAGTGTGTTAAAACATACAATACTCTGGCTGACAGATCTCATCCCACACAACATTGACAAAAAAATCAACGCACTTCAAAACTCCCTATTCCATCATACAAAATAACCAGGCCACCATCATACAAAATAACCACTTTGATGACGAAAAAGCACAGATTGCTTTTGCAGATTTCCTTCAAGAAATCTTCAACTCCTTTCCACTTTTCAACCTTTTCCTACATTATTCTACTGAATAATTAGATCTCTCTTTTCTCCACCTTCAGCTAAACACAACCCATACTCTCCCGGAATACTGCACCCATTACTCCGAACGAAATTAAACAATAACAGGGAAACGCCAATCCGCACTAGACATCGACACCTCAAAGAAGCTTCTTGCGCCCTCATTCCTGGGGGAAAGAGATCCTGGGGGAGGCAATTACTTTGAAAGCTATCGTTTAGAATGAAATACTTAAAGTAATTCTTAAATGAATAGGGGGTAATGACCCCCATGCCTCCACCATAAATCCCCCCCCATGTTCAACTCCACCAAAGCCTTTACACCTTCATCCTGTGCATACACGTGTATAATCAGGCTAAGAGCCGTGGGATGTCTTATTAGACAATGCAGTTCAGTCGATATGGAGCAGTGAACTGATGAGCAACATATGTTTTATATTGAACCATATTTCAAAACTAACTCTGTTGTCTGAACACAACGTCTTGTATGGTTGTTCATCGCATTAAGGCGCATTGAGACAAGGGAATTAATCTGTGTGATTTTCAAAGAAAAGAATCACTCCGCATACAGGTCATCAAACTATGGATGTATTGGGAAACAATCTTAAGTGATTGATAACCAGATTTGGTGACACCAAATTAGTCATCATGTACTGCAAGTTTCAATGTATTTTCTTAGTAACACTACATTAAAAAGAGAATTAATCGAATTGCCCGGAAATATTGTAAGAATAGAAGGCTAACATATCACAAGAATTTTGCACTATTAGTGAAACTGTTGCGAAAATTGACACAGGAATTAACCAAAACGACATGTAACAAAATAACTAACAAAGTACATACATTTTTAATATTCTTTCTAATAGGTTTTTCACATCACTACTATGAAATATGTGAGTATGGACTCACCCACCCAAAACAATTAAGTGACACAAACACCGTATCCTGACAAGACAACTTAACAAAAAATCCAACTGAAAACTAGTATTCGCTTGTTAGTAACATTGCCTGCACAGTCGCCATAATTTAATGGAGAAAATTAGCTGTCTTTGGATTGGCTGTACGAAAGTGACGCAGGTCCTTACAAATTGGCCATCCTGACTGAGAACTTCGAGAGCTTAATCACTGGAGACAATAGTTGATGTTATTTCGTGCGTCTATTTCCGCCGTGTTTGTCGTCCATTCATTGAATGTAGATAGATCATCATTTCAACTTCAGAAGAGGGATCTACTGCCTCTTTTCCAGCTCATTAAAATAGAAATTAAGTTCAATTCTGTACATGCCTGAAATAAGTGTATTAATTAGTGCTTCATGCATTGCAATATAAGATTTGTAATGATGAAATCCATCTATGTTAATTAATATTGTATACAACACGCCTTTTCAATTACATTTTTTTATTTTTTTTAAATATTTTTCAATGATATGAAATTTGCAGCAGCGATTGGTTGTTTTTCATTATAAACTGTATATTTTTGTAATGTGAGAAGAAGAAAAGCTGAATTGTTTAACACGATTATATAATATCTTTTTATATTTTCCGAAGCGACGGCATTGCCACCTACTCGACTTTGGAAGGCTCGCATCGCTCCTCGTGGTCACAGCATGGATTATTAATATACTCCACAAAAAAGCGGGAAATTTAGAAGAAAAATATATCGATTTAAGACGGGTATGCACGGAAATCTCGATACGGAGTGAGAATTTTGGCGTGCGCTAAAAGTAGGAATACCAATATGTTTGACGAAATTAATGCATGTAAACTTTAGAATAGCCTGTAGCGTCACACTTATAAATAAAGATCAACTAAATTACTTATAAATAAATTTCTGATAGGAACCAGTTTATTTCTCGTCTTTTCAATTAAATATTGCTCCGAACAAATTTGAAAGAAATGATTCAAATTTATAAACATATTTAGTTTGATTGATATTCACCATGTTCTTAAGCACAATTGAAAATAAATTATATTCCTTCGGTAGAAGAGATATTGGTTACTATGTATTGACCGTCAGCTTGCTGCTTGACACTCCATAGATCTGATACTCAAGATAGGTAAAGTATTATTGGGTCTGGTAAGATTGGAAGAGGATTCAACTTCCTGTACTTTGTCGTAACTTTCTACAATGGAAGTTACGGCGCAGAGCTATTGTCAAGACACACGGTAATCACACTGAGGCCAACTAATGATGGTCCCGTGGATTTTCTTAAGGTAGATGCTAATTCAAAATTGGACACATGTACGCGGATCGACCTTCTGTATATGTTTCTCCGTTTAATGCCTTGTTCATGTACCTTTTAATGACGTATTCATCATGTTCAATGATCCTTCAATTCCTAGAATTATGGTAAACATTAGCTCAGATTTTGAAAGATATAGATATGTTGAATCTCAGCTAGTTTAAGTTGAAACGTAGTTAAAATACTTCTTAATAGAGTTGTGGGGCTCCACCACACTTAAATCTCTAGCTGCAACATTTTAGACTACATTAGGTTTGATAAAGACTAGGAATGAAAACTTTTCAACACTTTTCTATAAAATCGTCCTCAACACTTCAGCAATAAATAACCTTGCAATTATACCGTTTTAGAGTCAGTTTCATATACCTCTTTTAAATACAAATAAATATATCAAAACAAATATTTTTCCACCAAGACACAGACTAATGAAGAAAATTAATTCATACCTGCACACAATGTTCTAGTGTCATTCTGGCAAACACTTACCGTGTTTATGCTGTCGACCTGAAATACGTGTTCAACGGTTTCGACTTTCGGCTTTTATCTTCTCGTAAGAAACTCCCGGTAAGACTCCAGGTCAGAATCCGGATCACACTTCCGACTCCTCTCCAAAGTTGAGTATTTAAACCATTGTTTTTCAAGACAAATGCTGGCTTATTGCTACATTCTAGAGTTGTTTACTGCTTTCCTTAACTTCCCTTATTTTGTGACAATATCTAGCTATGTTGTGTGTGTTCTAGCTATCTAGCTTTTAAGTTCCGTGTGTTCATCAAATCAGTTGTTTAATCCATGTTTTTACATTATGTTGTCTTATTTATTGTTGTAAGTGCTTTCACAGTTTTATTGCTCTTTTCTTCCATAAACTGTTTGTTTGTTATTACATTTTGAGTATATCAAACTTTATTACAGAATCGTGTCAGCGTCAAATTGGGGTTCTACAGCATTATAAATTAGCTAAAATGTAATTAGTAGGTCACACTCTCCTTCACAGATGCCACTTAATTCATTAAGCAGTATTATTTCTAGTAAAATGCAAGAAAGTACATGATTTTATATAACTCTTTATAGTAATAATTTAGCCTCCAGACTTGTTCCTACTTTTTAATATATTATCGCAAACAATTCTGCTAATTTAAAAATATGAACCAACAGACTGATTTCTCATTACAGTTAAACTAGCTCTGGTTTACTAATTCAACATTAAGATATTTTGTTAATGTTTCAATCTGGTTGGGTAAAGGATTAAATGGTATTATTATATTTTTCGATTCACAAATACGTTTATGAATATACTAGCATTTAACAATAAAATAATCACAGCATAAAATTAAGTGACTAGTGAAAAGTCGTTTACTACAGCAAAAATAGATATGAATGTAGATACATATATAAAGTCATTCTGCCAGACCAACCTCTAGTGAGTGGATGTCACCTCCCTAAATTCTCGAGCACACCGCCAACTTTAAATTTTTTAAGGTCAAAAATCGATAGAAAACGTACAAAACTACGCTTACACCCTTCCAAATTTGACTTTGCATCCCCCCCACCCCAAACTGAAAATCCTGGTGGAATCCATGCATACATTTTACATGCGTTTTGGTTGAATGAGACATTTATGAGTGGCCTGGAATATTTCAAACCATTAACCCAAACACAAGAGGGGGTAAATAAACATTTCGGCGATTGGAATGCACCTATGAAGAGCTTTCCCTGAAGAGATCTGAACTGCTGCTTAACTGGGAGGAAAATATCGGAGACATCGGATTCGCCAAAATTAGGTGCAACCTTTCAAGGCAAGATGAAAAGGGGAGAAAGAAACAAGGGCAATGAATCAAAGAATAAATTAAAAATAGAAACAGTAGTAACATTATCATGAACATTAATCTTGCAGCCACCAAAGAAAAGGTATCTCGAAAGATAACTACAATCAGGGGAAACAAAAGAGGATCGCAGTCGGATTAAAAATTCGCCAAGGAGAAATCAAGGCGACCAATTGTCTTAGACGTAAAGGAGATCGCGAGTCCATTGAGCTCACTATCGATCCCACCAATTGCTGAAGAACTACATCAATGGAAGAATAAAATGGAAGATAAAGAGATTACCGATAAAGATACTATACCAATAAGCCACAGTTACCAATTTAGATCTATAGTGCAGGAATTTTAGGTCAAAATTAGGG
>JAGDQP010062477.1:0-11872 GCA_022664845.1 Lepisma saccharinum
GTTCCTATGATTTCACCCTTGCGTATTTTTACTGGGATGTATTTGTAATTTTGGATATGAATTACGCTTACTGGAGAATTACCGTCCACCAATGTAAGTATAGAGTAAAATACCTATATCTGTACGTCAATCCTTCCGAGTTCTACACTACAACATTTTCCTTCGGATTTTGGGTTCAAATTCTTTGGATTGACTTTGAATAAAATATGTTTTTTTTTTCGGAGAATGACGTCTCTGTACTGGCTTGTTCGGATGTAACTGGTGAAGTCCGGGGTTGGGGAGGAGATGGATGAGAAGGCGAGGGTACACCTAATTTATCAAGGACATCGTATATAGATGCGAAGAAGTCTGGAACAATATCTTCATGACCTAGGACTTTCACTGGCTCCAGCTTACGTTCCGATTCTTGTTTCATATTGTGGTATATTTTAAGTTCTGATGCAGAAACCAGTGTGGATTATTAACGCGGCAGAATAATTTGGGGATAAAGAGTATTAACCAGCGTGTCGTTCGTAGCTGGTTCTTCCCCAGAACTACATGGTTCCGAAATATTTGTATGATCAGAAACTGGTGGCTACGGTTTTAAATATAGAACTAAAAGATAGATTGTGTCATTGCCATGGGAGCAGACTGACACCCATGGTTCCTGCTTGTCACCGATCGCCACCGGTGCTCATAAAGTAGCCAGCACTTTGGGTGATTGCGCGATTTTACAAGCGTGAGAAATCGCAAGTCTGGAAGGATCTATGGCAATACCATAATTTAGATATTAAGTCTGTCGACACTGCAAACACGGAAATCTAGCTATTTTTTCTAACTTCTTTTGTGTTCTAACTTCTTTGGGAACTTGCGCTTCCCAAACAAAGACACTTTGACGAACATTCAATTTACAGAACCAATACTCAAATATTAAACACACACACAAAAGAAGAAAATTAACACTAACAAGCGGAAAATAATTACAATTATTACAAACACTATCATGAAACTCACTTTCCTCTTTCCAGTAGAAAGAAAATGTTTTGTTGTTACAGCGGTTTGGTTCTTCACAATTTTACAACTAAACAGTGAAATATTAAATATTTCGAATCTAATTTAACCTCCGCCTCCACCATTTCTTGTTATATCAGTTTTAACTTTAGAAGCGATACCAAGTATGCGAGCATTAAAAAGCGACCCTTTCAGTTCTCAACGGTCTCAGAGGTAGAAACTGTAAGATACGTTGATTTATTTTTGCCTTGTCAAGGAGCTGAAACATGCCTCAAGGCGAGGAATAGTTAAAAGACAAAAAATGTAATACATTTTCATTATAAGCTTATTTACATACTAAAATAAGAAGGAGACTACAATAAAGATTGTAATAACATTTCAGGGCTCTACACAACGTACATGAAATGATCTACATATAGCAAGTAAATGATTTCTTCTTAAACTAACTAGATAAAGTAACGGCAGACTGTTTATTTCTTAGCATGACTGTACTTGGTTTCATATCAGTTTACATTTAACAAAACAGTCGTTCATATTTAAAGCACTACAGATCTAAGTCGCAGCTTCTTCCTGAAGAAGACCGTTAGAGGTTGTATGAAAACATGATAATAAAACATGTTACAAGGCTGGGAGAAAAATAGGTTCCATGTACCCAATTAATTAAGTTCTGGAAGTTAACTTTTACTGACCTGCTTGATCTGCTGTGAGATTTCTTGATTCAACTGTACAGAGTTCACGTCCAGGTGGCCTCGCAGACGTCGACTCATCGTTAAATTGTGTCCCTGGGCATTTCTAAACGGAACCTGCCCTAACGCTCCGGAAAGCTTGCCCCCACGTTCTCGAAGTGTCACCATGAACACGTTGTCCTTCCGCTAATATCAGGCGATATCATACAGAGTAAAACTAAAAGAGCTAAGGGCAGGATGTTTTGGGTGTTGAGTAACAATTGCGACTTATTCCTTGACCACAAACTTTTATTAAGGTTGTCTTGCATTTTGTTGATGCTGTTTTCCTGTGGTTGTCTACACTCATCCTTCGTAAATTTCCTAAAGCAAGAATTGCCATGCTTAATCATAGCCACTCCAGGTCAAGCTTGCTTAACAGCTAACTTATTCCTTGCAACAGGCTTACACAAATTTCTTATAATATCATGTTACTCAAACGAGAAGTCTCGGTCCAATAATGGGTCAAAACATAAGGTTAAATAAAATCTAGGATGGGGTTGGGTAAGACACAATCCAATTTCGCCAAAATTCAGAAGACGTCTGTGCCTTCCATCACAATTCACTAGAACAGGCCGTTTTCCAAAGACAGGAATTTTAGCCAACAAAGAAAACAAAGGAACACAAACTAAGAGATGTAGCATATATGGATTTCATAGAGGCTCGAGAAGGCAACGTTCCGACAAACAACTGAAAGTTAAGAATTTTAAAATACTACTGTTTAAATTAGGGTATATTATACTGGACACAAAAACATTATTCTGCATACCTAAAACATTAGCAAATGATTGGTTTCACCAAATTCATAAGCACGGCAGCTCACACCGGGTTCATAAAGACATACCGAACTGTATTAAGTAAACACTACATAAGGATCGATTTAAGCCTACCTATCACAACGAATAAAGTATTGTACCGAGTGTTAAAAAATAAAATATACTACCTAAGAGAAGACAATTAGAACTTCTGCATCACCCAATCAGAAAAAAAGCGGAACATTTTTTCTTTGACACCTTGAGAACACTCCAAACTGATGATGGAAAGAGAAGCTACCTGTATGTGTTCGTGAAAGCTGCCACCCTATACATCGTAAGAAAAATAGTGCATTCAGTAAATGCGGATACACTAACATAATTCTTAGAAGATAATATACTGAAGTTTGGTGCATTTCGTACACCCGATGGACATCCAGTAGACATGGGAAAGAAGATGCAAGCCTTGGCAGACAAATATGACTTTGAGGTTGGATTTGCACCAGCATATAACCATAATTGTATTGACCTCGTAGAAATTTTTATTAAAGATCTTCAGCAAAACTTAATATTTTATACACAAAATAACTCAAATAGATGGTTAAGTCTACTGCCATTCATAGTCTTTGCGGTTAACACAATAGTTCAGAGTAACGTCAAATTCACAACCCACTTTTCGTTTGTATGTATACGGTGCCAGAAGTCCTGCGGATTGCAAGTTTGGTAAAGTACCTTAGGCGCAACTGGACAGATAAACTCTTTTGCAGATAAGAGGGAAGGTAAAAATGAATGAACAAGAAACATTGCGAGCAACAACAACATTTGTAACTTTTCGGCCGGTGGTCGGATGTCAGGTGGCAAACGTGTTCGACTAAAATATTGCTACCATCAGAATATTGCAAATGGCCCTTATGTGCCATATAGTGGAGCAGAACAGAAGGTTGTGAACTATTAACAAGAGAGAGGGAGCACGATACCGTTAATAAACTAGCAGACTGAGCCCCCTCTACAGAACTTACATGAAAGACGAAATGGTGGACCCTCAACCGTATACTATCGTGAAAGCCTAATCTAAAGTGGCACGTTAGTGGGGCATCGGGAGAAAAGGGTTACGAAATGTGCAAAAACAAACGATCATTTATAACAGCGTTAAACGATTCAAGATTGATATCTGAAATAGAGTTGGAGTGGTGCAAACATAATATTAAATATAACTCGATTCCTACATGAACCTACAAGAAATATAAAAACTCGAAATGTAATAAATCAATTTACCAACTGCGTTCAGGTTGTCATTAGATTACAATAATGGTATTGGCATGGATTTTTATTTTAAAAGCTTTTTTTTGGTGTACTTCCTTTCGCTGTCATACTTCTCATAGGAGTTTTTCGATATGGTAACAAAATCCATTTTTTTTAAATAAAAAAAAATATGTTTCAATTTAATAATATAAAGAACAAAGATACGATTTTTGCATATATTTACATTAACCAGCTAACCGAATGGCTTATGGAAATCGCCAGTTCTTCGACGTAATAACAAACGTTCGCCACAGGATTCTATTCTGGGCAACATAAAGCCAGTTTTCATCTCTTGTAATATTGTCCTCGAACGACGTATCGGTCTTTCCAATGGTCTCTTTTCATCAGGCTTTCCAACCAGGATAGAATGAATACTTCATTATCCCCCATCCGAGCTACATTGCCTGCCCACCTTAGACATCGTCATTATGCACTCTATTCCATTCTCCAGTCTTCTCCGATTCGTCCCTTTTTCGGCCAGTATACCTTTCTCAAAAACGTATTTTCAAACACACGTAATTTATGTTCATCTATTAGGGTGTTCATCTAATTTATATTCACTTTCACAATCGTAAATTATTACCGGCAAACTAACGGTTCTATATATTTTTAATTTTAACTTTCTTGATATAAATCGCGAGGTTAGAGGTTTTGGGCTGAATAGAAATATGCGTTGCCCGATAATATACTACATTTTATTTCTTCCGTGACCTCATTCTTCCGTGATCCCGTTCCGTGTTACGTATGATTTTAAGTATCTAAATTTGTTTACTTTCTTTATGACTCATCTCTAATTCTTATATGTTTAGTTCCTTCATTCCCAACGTTTTGGCTTGTTATCGGACATTTTTTTATCTATGTTTACCTGAAGACCTATCTCATCGCATGCTTCTACTAAGACGACGGTGTTGATTTATAGTGCATCTATATTGTCCCCTATTAAATTTACATCCGTACTCTGCTTATTCGATCGCTGAGACAGAGCTTCACTTGCTGAACCAATTTTCTTGGAATTCCAAATCGTATCAGGATACTATTGGTAGAATTATATGCTTTCTTAAAATTTGTCTCAAGATGACATTCGGGTTCAACGTGGATCTATGTATTTTAAATCCATGCTGGTGATTTCCAATTATTTCATCTACGTATGCATTACTTTGTATTAACATATTATTAGTTAATATATTTTAACAGGTTGGAAGTAATGAGACTCCGCGATAATTAATACAGTCCGATATATCGCCTATTTGTTTTAATTGGAACTATTATTTAGGTTCTCCATTCCTTGGGAGCTCCTCTTTTCTCTATTTAGTTATTACGAATTTATGTAGTTAATTGATTAGTGCCGTTCCTCCCGCTTTCATTAATGCGACTGGAATATTTTCTATTCGTGGTGAAATTTTTCAGTTTCTTTACAGTAATTTCGATCTCGACCTCGCTGGGTTTGGGAATCCAAGGTTCTGCCGAATTACTTTTTAACACTTCGACAATTTTAGTAGGATCCACCTGAAAATATCCTAGTTCATTTCTTATCATTCCTAACCTCTGCTGGTAACTTTTTCTTAACGAATTTACGCCTTTGTATATATCCCGTATGTTATTTGTCTTCCTGTTTTACTCTCTCTCTCTCTCTCTCTTCAATCTTCTGTGTCATATATTCTCGCTTTTAGTTTATGAAACCGCCTGTAGTGGTTGGTATTTTCTTCGCTTGTATTACTTAACATCGTTATCTTGCTTGTTTTCGTTCCTTGTTAAGCTTAAGGCATTCTTCATGAAACCAACGTTTGTTTTTATGTTGTTTTATCTCACCTACACGGTCCTTCTCTGCGCTCTTAATTGTTTCACTAATAGCCTCCCTCATCTTAGTTACATCAATTCCATTAATATCATCATTATTATTACTCGAACGGGCTAAGATTTGGAACCTATTCGAGAGTTCTAGTTGGTAATCTGCTTTTATGCTCAGATTATTTAATCGTTTAGATTTGAATTTCAGTTGTCTTGACCGAATGCTTTTTCTGTTGGACGACACAAAAATATCAGGACTGATTACATGTAAGAGATATAACACGTTATATTTAACTTTTCCCATGCTACAGTTTTGTATGTTTAAATAACATTATACAGTATGATACAGATCTTTAACGTTTTATCTTCTTGATTTTTCAATGAACCTTTTATCCGAACCTAACAGTAGCACTAAAATATATCCTCTTTCGAGATATTCTCTCTTCGTAACAACAACTGAGGTCTTTGGTATCCAGTGTTGTACCTATATTGTACTCAATGATTACATGTAGGCACGTCTTTATCCAATAAATGTTTTGATAACTTGGAAATATGTTATTGTTATTATGATACACTACATACCCAAATTTGAAATAGCCATGCTTTTAGCGCGCATAAATTCTGTATAATGAGACCGACTTTCAGTATCCTATCTTTATTATTGAAAGAATGGCAAACGTTTGTTTTCTTTTTAAAATAATCTGTACTAAAGATACCTCATCTTTCTGCATTCTTTCTTAACGTTCAACGTTTTTCTTTTATCAGCGAAAAACAATATGTGAAACAGCACAACAATTAAACCGGGAACAAGCTCCAACTTGGATTTGTGTACCTAACGTAGCCGAACCTAATACCGGTTGAACAAATATGGACAAGACGACCGACCAGAGCATTTTACTGACATATTTTTTCTATGTCTCGTAATTTGTAGTTTTATCTCGCGTATATTATTCTACTTTACTCCTTAAACATATAGTTCAATATATATAAATAATAGCTATTACTACTATCTCTACATACGTAATTCAAAATCACAATGAAAACAAGTTGTACGATTTCTGAAAGCGCACGATTATTATATTTTACAGCAGGTTGAGACATAAATGAATAAAAGAATAATCAGTCCTTATCGTATTCGAGATTTTTGCTCTAATATATTCCCTGTGAATGACGAATTTCGTTTCTCATACATTATATACAGTACACCCTTTTCATTTTACTGCAATCGTCGTAATGGTACTATTTGCCTATGAAAGACTGTGTTAATAACATACACGAAACTATTATTCAGTTAGTGTTCCGTTGGTTATAAATCACCTGCATGTCATCGCTTCTCGCGTCCCCTTGCACATAAATGAACTGTGAATCACTTATCAAGGATCGAAAGTAGCTTTACATAAATATGTGTCCCCTTTTGTTTTGATTTCTTACAACTCTTCAGACCGTCTGTGTTTATGGGATTACGTTCAAAAAGTGCATATATTTCCGCAGACATAAAAAAATTCGTCTAAGGCGAACAAACTGTTCTCATGTATAAACACTTTACCTTCTTAACGAGCAGCCTTGTACATGGAAAATATATCGCTGTTATAATTTGTCACTGGGAAAGCATTCAACTTTGTCAGTTGCCTGCATGGGGACGATATGCGCATAAAATAATTGCTTCCTATTGTCTATAAAATAAAGAAATTATACTACTTGGAACATCTGCTACGATTGATAGTTTCCTTACAACATATTAAAATAATTATTAGAATAGTATTATTCTTGACATCCCTTCTATAGGCAGTATAATGCAGTATTCTTCCTTCCGGTACTGTAGAAAATACAACCAATCCTTTGTTAATATTGCACCTTTGTTAATATTGTCTTTTCATTTGTTTCTCAACCCGGCACAGACCCTTCAAATATGCTTAAAGTTCTCCCTTACTTTCTTAGACGGGTTGAAAATATACCTTTCCTTGAACGACTGGTATATCCACTGTTACGTTGCGAATATAATTTACAGCAAACATTACACTTTTACTGTATGTAAATTTTGCTTTTATATTTACGTCGTCCTTTTACTACATATTCCCTATATCGCAATCTCTTTATCTAGCTTCTGCCCTGGCCTCGCCCAACGTTACTATGCCCTGGTATGCGATTGATATGTCCTAAGCCTTAAGAAATCACTCGAATATACATTCAAACTTTAAGGAATTTGCTTCACACATCAATACTATTCACAGGTCCGCCTACACATGAGGTGGTGATTTGACACTGACATAGATGGTGCTCGAACGGGCTAAGAACACTTGTCCAGCAAATAAAGCCGACATCTGTGTTTCTCACAATTTTTCTAAATGACTTTGGTTTTTTTCCAGTAGAAGAGCATTTAGTTAAATGTTAACATTATAGTATACATTTTGTTAAAACATTAACACTCTTGCGTTTTGTATCAATGATCTAGACCATACTTTTCTCAACAACGATATTTAATATTAACATTGTACGATATTTACAGCATTTCATTCATTCAACTCTTGACATCAACGCTTCTCTTTCTTCTTTTGCTTTCCAAAACATTAAATATATGACCAACTTGTAATTACATATATCTATAATACATATGCTTATTCTAAAAATTATTACTCCTACCATTCTTACGGGTTTCTTAAATATATAAGCTCCTAATTCACATTGTATAATAAACAAGATTATGAACGACAAAAAATATTCCATTAACATGACAAATTCACATCAATTTGTGACCATTCTGGCCTGCTTCAAATTAAAAAGCAATCGTGCTGCCTCAGTACTGAAGTTGCCACAAACACAAGATCGACTCTTGGATATATAAAGACTGAGGACAAGACCAATTACCAAACTAATGTACGAGGACTTTTAAATTCTACACAACATAACAACCAAAAAAACATTTCCCTGGAACCGACAAATTACAATGTAGAATAAAGAAAAACTCATACAACTTGTATGTTGACAACAATACAAGGACAGTAGGCAAAACTTTCTATCAGACACTGAAAATCGTCAGTTAGGATCGACCAATGTATAGTAATAATTTGAATTAAAAAATATTGAAACACTAGACAAGGTTCCGTTAATAGTTGTTCATCAGTTAATTTTTGCTAATATAGAAATAATACCTAGCACATAAAAACGAAGTTTAAGAAAGAGAGAAATCAACAAAATATATAGAACAAAAGTCTGCTTACTAAGATAAAGAATGGAAGTGCATACCTTAAATAAATATATTTTCTGGCCGATTAGATTACTTTTAAGTTTTTCATTTTCAGCAGCAAGACATGTATGGATCCGACCCGAATTACATTCTCATTCAAAACACTGACTGAGAATCCAAATCGATTATTGAAAATTGGAGAACATCCACCAAGTTCACTAGTTAGACTAACAAGTCTTTAAATGTTTGATGAAACAATACAAAATGTATATGATGTATCAAGAACGGAGTATGTTTAAGTTAGTATTTATTTAAGATTATTATCCATCTTACTGGCTGGGATAAGATAAGAAGTTAGTAGACAATGTTCGAAGTTAGTAGATAACAGGTGTGTTTGAGGAAAGAAAAACACACAAACTATCTAGATGGGTGACCCCTGCGATCGTTCAGACGGCCTTCCGAATACTAAGCCAACGCTCTACGAACTAAGCCACAGTCGCTTGGTAAGGGAGTAAAATGAAAACTGAAAATCGTTTAAATTGTGTTTTACAAATAAACTGGTATTTACAGGAAAAGTACAACATTGCAAATAATGGGACATATGTGAGAACAAATTGTTTTCTCTTTTGTTTCACTAAAACTAAAAGAACGTAAATGCAACAAATAATGATTTAAGCGAACAATGTAAAATGTCTCCCAAGATTATTAGAAACAAGGCTCAAACAAGATAAAGCAAAAAAAAGTAAGGTATATTGGAGAAAGAACCATTTTATAAGATAAAGAAAAAACTAATATATCTCCCATGAACGAAAAACACTTTTTTTTCAATAAACGCGTTTTTTTTCTATAAATCAAAAATATAAAAAAAAAACAAAAAATGAGCAAGCTAAAATGATAAAAAATCGAGGCAGGATACACTAAATGAATTACACAGAAGAAAAACATTTTTTCGAAAATTAATTTCCTCGATAAAAAAATATTTTCTCACCGAAAAGCAAGAAAAAAATCTAGAAATCGAAGAAAAATATTCATCAGCAAACGAAAAACATTTTTTAAGAATATATTTTTAATATTAAAACAAAAAACGTGAAAAAAATGAAGTATACTTCGATAAAAGAACGATTTCTCGGCACACGAGAATTTATTGCTATCAAAAATGAACATTTTTAGGGAAAGGTGAAAACGATTTTTTTCCTGAAAAAGTTAGAAAAAAAAAATAGTTTTCAAAAACCGAAAACGTTTTTTTTTAAATAGTTAATTTAGATTTTTAATTACTATATAATACTTAAAGTTAACCTCCTCTTTTTCGAGACCTCAGAGTAACAAAGTTGTAATTAAATTGTTTTTGGCGAAGTCGAGTAACACATTGTCTGTATTAAAGTTTGATTGAGTTTTAATTTTGTTGTCAACGCAAGGGCTTATTTTCACTAAGAGGGAGAGAGAGAGAGAGAGAGAGGGAAAAGAAAAAAAGACGAAATTTAGCATATGTTTGACGAAAAATGGGCAGCAGTTATGTTTTAAAGCATTTCCAATTTTTGTGGAAAAATGCTATAAATTTGAAGTTCCTAAATTCGATTTCTGAAAAAAATAATTCATATTCACATTCAGTAAGAAAAATCCTCTAATTTGATACGCACTGGAACCTAGTACATAAAATATTATTTTTCAAATCCCCATTTTAGGAAGTTTAAATTCACAACTTTTGTGGGAAGTTATAATATAATTGAGGAGCGAGTTTTTAAGTCGATGAGAGTATCGAGGATATTTTTAAAGAACAGAACTTACATTCTCAAAAAATAAGACCTCAAAATACGAAATGATTCTCGGGTAGAGAAGTTAATACTGTATTGAAAACTTGTGGAATATAATTGCCGGGCCACACGATATATTCGTACAATACCGAAGGTAAGAAAAGATAATCTGGAACGAAATTAAAAAGTTCTATGTTTTTATATTCTCGTCATTGGTCGCACTCACAGGACTAAGCACAAGAACAACATTTTAATCGTATTGTTTGCTACCTGTAGGATTCAAGAGTATTCTCATCGATTACTGATACCCTAGTCAGTTGAATTCACGCTTTGATAATAGAGTATATTTACGGTTTTATAATTAATGAAATTAAATGAAATGAAATTAAGAAAACTAAGTATTCTACTAAGACAATATTGATAGGAAAGATCAAATAATTTACTTTAATAAATTAAAAAAAATCTGGATAGATTTACACAAAATATAACTGCAATGAAAGAAATAATCAGAAGCATATTGCAACTCAAAAATATTTGCATTCGGTTTTTGAAATAAATATTTGTATAACAACAAAAACATATAAATATAGATCATATAATGGAATTATTCATCCCAGATAACAATTACTTATATCTTTTTCATCTAAAATAATTGACTAAATCTTTCAAAAACTGTATACTTTAGGAAATTATTGTAATTATTATCTAGATATTATGATAGACATATTTCTTTTATAGCATATAAATGAAACTTAGAGAAGATATAAAATATAAAAAAATCATATTATTTTATACGAAAAATATTACTTTGATAGCTATTTAAATAATTAACAATAAATATTGTGAACTTTACGAATATCCCCTACAAATTATTACAGATAAACTCAAAAACTAATAATCACATAAGGGATATTATTACTAAATTATTAAGATCTATTTAAGCTAGCATTAATGTAAGAAACACATCAAGAACATGTCACTAAAGTCGTCATGGTAATAAATACAATGAACAAGTCACGATTCGACTATTCAGTTGCTATTGCGTTTGATGGTTAACAATGAACGACTAGGAAACATACATAGACAAGATGTTTAACAGCAAAAAGTGCTTAATTTGTAAGTTATAATTCTTTGTAACAAGTAAAAACATCAAATAAACAAGGCTAAATATTTCAGGTTACAAAACAGACTCGCAAATGTAAATCTAGGTTTAAAAAATTTTATTAAGGAGAAAAATGTAAGACAATTAAACATTTTATATTTTATGTAGATTTGAATAGATAGCTAAATTTTTGCTAAATTTAAATCGGGATGTTATACTGTAATGAAATCGTTTTTAGTAGGTTATAGTCTGCATATATAATCTTGTTGAAATATGTTGAT
>JAGDQP010062478.1:0-11872 GCA_022664845.1 Lepisma saccharinum
AATTCGCCGAATAGAGTCAACTTTCTCTTGAAACTTCGGTGTTTCAGGTCAAGAAAGCCAGTGGTCACCAGTAGAATGCTTTATAACACAGCTGGAACTAGAGGTTCATACGCCTGATGACGTCAGCAGCAGAAAGCATATAGTGAGAATTGAAATTCGCCGTCAAACTTGTCACTAAATTCACAAACTCGCGTAAACTTTTTTTCAAACGTTGCTTTTTGACATTAAATAACATAATGATCACCATTAGGGTGCTTTACCACTCACCTGGAATTTTATGGTTACATAGGCGCCCTATGACGTCATCAGCTATAAACATTTCGTAAAAAATCTGCAATGACATTTGGCACAAAAGTCACTGAATCGCGTCAATTTTCTGTTCAGTTTCGATGCCAAGAAATCCTGCAATTAGAATTAGAATGATATGTCACTGATAGTAGATATGTCCGCACCATGTGACATCATAAGGTCTGTACTAGTAGTTAATAGCTTGTCTATATAATTGGTGCCCACAAACACTAAGCATATTCTGCATATAAATTTTGTATTCTGCACATAAATTTTTTAGTTATTTTACTGAGCACCGTACAGTAAGTAGAAAACGTAATAACATATTCAAAATCGCTTTTTTGTACTTACAATATCAGTTTAATACTTTAAAAAAATGTCGTAGTGCCGGTAGTAATATTTACAATTTTCTTTGGGATTAGCTATAAGAGTAACAATTTAGTAATAACAATTTCTTTGGAATGAACATATCTACTTGTTCTATAATAAAGTATCACTTTAAACACAAACACAAATTACAATGTCACCAGTACAAAATAGCTGTCATTTTAGTTACGGGGAGTGAATGGTTAGAAAAGCCATGCTTACATCAGTAACAATCTCAGTATTTAAGATGTAAAGAAGAAAAGAATAAGGCTTCTTGTAATATTTACACAGGTGAATGACTGGATTACTCATCTTCTTCAAAAATTGCATCATTCATATTGTCCTCTTCGTAATCCTCTGATAATGTGAAGTCATCCTGTGCAGTACCTTCTTGCTCACTTTGTAATTCAATAGGCAGTACATCGACTAACTCTTGCGGCATTATTGCCCCATCTATCCAGTCACATTCAACGCGATTTTCCTCAAATTTTCCATCTATGTTCTTGCAAATTAGGAACCCTTTGAAATTGTTGAAGAGACCTCTGCCATATGCCACATTGTTAATTTGTTCTGTCGATGTGCTTGGTTAAAGCTGCGAAACACGGAGGTAAGCGACACAGATCAATTCCTTCTGCACCACTCACATCGTCTGTTGCTGCTCCAAACTTTCCTTTAAATAGATCATACCTTAACTTATTCACAGAAGTATACTTAGGTCTCCCATAAACAGCGCATACAAATTGTTGTAGTTCAGCACTAATGTCGTTCACCTTCCATTCTGTGCCTGGACGTGCCAAAGCTGAGATAAAAGTTGGCTGCTTGCATATAGATTTAACAGGTCTTACTTTACCTTTTCCAACAAAGGCACTCGTCGTGTCGCATCCAGTTATAGCATGCAGGCCTGGAAGTGCGTCGCAAACATCACCAATTGCACTGTGTGTGGCATGAACATCTAGAAGTCTTCCGTTATTACCGTAGCCCGTATCCATTATGAGTTGAGTGATGGAAAATTTAAGTAGAAGAATGAAAACATCAGTATCAGGCGACCTCACAATAACGCTAGAAGGCGAACTGTATTCAATCGCGTGTTGGATGTGAAGCAGAATGCGAGTATCTGCCTCTTCGTGATCGGATTCTAAGTCTTCAACTTCTGTGAGTTGTATTTTTCCAAAATCACATGACATGGAAAAACATTTATGTTTCACGACAAGATATATCACTTTACCATGCAGCTTACTCTCGTACTTATCCTGTGTCTGCTCTCGCGAGAGCAATTGCAAAAGTTGTTCTTTGTTTCCAGGGTTAGCTAAAAATAGAAATCATTTTTTGGGCAATTTTGTTTTTGGATCCTTCACTATAAAACTATCGGATATTCCTCTTCGTTCTCTTTCCATGCTATCGATGTACGTGTCCGTTACAAAGTTCATTCGACTCGCATTTGGTAACATACTGAACACTTTCTCACAAAGATCGCCAAACGTCTCAGGAAAAGCTGTCAAAGACTGCAGCAAGGCAATTCCATCAAGGATGTAAACAGAATTTTCAAGACACGGCGGATCTGCGGTAGGTACGCGATTTTCCAGGTGGTGCATTAATTTGGACTTACCTGTTTAAGTTGGTAAGCCGGTAGGAGTTGCAAGGGACCATGGAATAGGACCAACTGGAAACGCTAAGACTTGCTCTAAATTTAATTTGTGTTTTTCTGGCATGAGCACTAATTTTCCGAATACATTACGCTCTGCTCTAATCTCAATGCTTTTCTTCTCGGTAGTAGTCATGGTTTTCTTTACACACTGTGTCGAAAACGTCAGCAGATTCTTTTTTTCTTATTGAATCGTAGAAGTCTTTACTCTTCTGTACCAACCTTTCAGCAATGAAGGAATCACATTCCTGTTCTCCTACTGTCCTTGCGTTCATTATATGGTCAGAAACTTTAGGATGAACTGGTTTTCCTGATGACAATCTGTATAACGACTCTGCCTTGTCAAGCTCAAATGGATTTGTGAAGCTGTTAATAGCTATTGCAGTTTTCTGAACTGCCGTCTCAATTTTCTTAATGTGGGCGCCTTGACGTTCCTTGTGTGACGAATGCTCTGATGTAGTCATATCTGCGAAATCTAGTAATGAAGAGACAAATGTCGCACGATAATGACGAGTTGCACACCACCTGAGATAAGCACCTTGATTCCTGCTGAAGCCAATGATTTTGACACTTAGCATGCTTGTTAATTGTTTGTTCAATTGTGATATCAACAGCATTTCGTGAACATTGCGTTGCTGATCTTTTGACGCTGAATCCACTTTGTCTTAGGATATCCTTTGTTCCAGGATGACTGCTTTCCAAGTTCACTAAGAAATAATAATAGAATGTTAAATAACGCGCATAATTCTGATGGCCATAACTAAGAACAAGAGGGGACATCTTCTGTAAGCATACAATATGTAGTTCCAGATTATTCTCTTTGGTGACACGATTGAACGTTAACAGCAATGACACTGTCTCAAGATACTTCAACCAAAAGGCAGTTGTCTTACCTAGATGTCCTTCTCTCACCTTGTCTCGAAAATTTTCATATCTTCCGATGTGCTGCAGAACAGTATCGTTTTCAACAGCCGACTTGAATGATTCTTGGTTAACATTGTCACAGAGTTCCTTAATGGTCTTCATTAATTCTTTGTATAGTAGTCTCTCCATCGCTTCTGAAAACACCTTGTGTACAAACATGGCTCGGTTATAATGTTTTTCAGACAAAATTTTAGCTAGGGAGCCCTCGCGCAAATGTTGGTTTCGCTAACAATTTCTTCAAAACCACTGGAGGTAACGATTTTCCCAATGACTAAAAGAAAGGCTCAGGTAATGTAAAATGCTCCCAAGCGAACTATTACGTGCTTGAATTGGATCGGATCCTCCCAGATTACAGAATAGGCTTTCGCTTCAAGAGCCAAATCAAACGTTATTATGGTGTATTGAAGACCGAGTAAAGAAGAATATCGCATTGATTCGTTAATGATTGTTTTGACCGTGCTTAACTCTGTTGCTGGGGCCAATATTGGAGGAAGGTATTCAACAGTTGATAGTATTTCTGACTGGCAGACTTCATTACCAGTTCGAGAAACTCAAGCAGCCCAACCTGGAACACACTGAGGGGAGTCACTCGTACTGAGCATTCGTGCCATAATCCAAGTGAAGTAGGATATGTTTGCT
The DNA here is from genome assembly GCA_022664845.1 of Lepisma saccharinum. Lineage (NCBI taxonomy): Eukaryota > Metazoa > Arthropoda > Insecta > Zygentoma > Lepismatidae > Lepisma > Lepisma saccharinum. The sequence goes on from JAGDQP010062478.1 coordinate 3,860, forward strand.
TCGGCTAAAAATTAATGGTTGTAGTCTTCGTGAGGAACTGTTGGAAACTTTTCAGGTCCACGACGAGTTTTCTTGAAGACAGGCTCTAATGAGACCGGTGTTACACTGACACTTCTTTTTTTCGTTCACTGAATATGGATGTCAAACTGAGGGACAGTACTAGAATTCTCTCTCTTGTATAATAATTCCATGAACAGAATGAGTAGTGCCTTCACCAGTTACTGTTTCCTCGTTTAAATCAAAATTATCCCAGTAGAAATGTGTGACCAAGTTCACATCGCTGCAGATGTTTACAGGCAGACCGTCTCCAAGCTCCCTGATGCTGTTATACATCGCTGTCTCCAATTCCAGAACCTGAGAGTACGAATCACAGTGCCCTAGTCGGTTTAGTAAAGTTGTGAGTTCTGCACTTCCAGTCAAGTGGCGAATCGTCATTCCAAGAAGTATGTGCTTTGGCACTTTCCACTCCCTATTGGACACAGCTGAGCAGATGTCCTGTGATAGAGAACTAATAAGACGATTATTGCGTGCCGTGCTCATATTTTGTTTCTTCTCGCCTAGAAGTACACTTAAGAAAACTTTGAGAATATCCGGTATGATTGCAGATTCTTCTGACAAAGTGTCTGCACGCGGCGGTCATGCGATGTCAGGCGCACTGTTGAATGAAGCAATGATGTGACGTCTTAAAATCATTTCTGCTTCTTCCACGCGTGAATTCTCTAATAACCTTGCTTGTATCGCATCTAGAAGAGATATTTCTTGAGGTATACGGGATGGATATACGATTTCACTGTGGTATCCAGGTAACGACGCAAACCTAAGACGGTCACTGAATCTCTTTTGCAGTTATCTTTCAATTTATCCATTTTGTATCGTTCGTTATAATGTTGTGGATCGTCCTCCTGAAGTTGATGCAGGTACCGTTCTCTATGAAAAGCAGTTGACTCCACTTTCCCATTCTTCATAATCTCTTCTTCAATATATTTACATAACTTATCGAACGCTTTTGTGTGCGCTACAAGCATTTCTACAGTGCTTTCATTTGAACCAGGTTGATTTCTTGTAGGTTGTCTAATGTATGACTTCCGACAAGATTCATGGTATTTCAGCTCACCTGCGATTTAAGTCAATCTCTCGTATCTGCACTAGTAGCTCTTCATCTCCTTTCACCTCAGTTGCTTCCTTTATGGAACACTCGGCACTTTTTGTTACGCACTAAATAAGCGACTCCCACCGTCGGCAGGAACTTTTCTTTCGTCCTAAGTACACTCTCTCCTTACAGAATATACACTGCTTTGGATTAAAAAGAAATTTAGCGGAATCTAATGGTTTCTCTCTTTTAAGTCTACCTGCAGATCCAGTAGCCTGTGGGAGGTTCTCGGTACGGGACTGGGACTGAGATTTGAAGTTCGTTGAGACAGAGATGGGGGGAAGCTTAGTAAAGTTCTGGTAGCACCAGCGATGATATACATGTAGCGAAGGATCAAAATGTTCCGGAATCTTCTCACAAATACTGAGTAAACTAACCAATGATTGGGCACTCCTTTTACGTATAGCTGCTACCTCTGTAATCTTCCTAAAACTGATTTCACTTAAGTTTCTCAGAATTTTGTCACCGCGATTACGTTCATAATGTATTATACAGATCTTTTTAGTACCGATGGAAGATGCAGCTAAGTCACGGTTTCTTTCAGCCATGATAAGTAGTCGATTTCACATCAGGTGATTACCCTGCAAAACTAAAACACAATAGCCTTAATTAGTAGCGTTGTTTTTAAAGCCTCGGAACATAAAACAAAGTGCCGAAGAAACATTCACAGCTAATATTACTAAGTAACAACAGAAACTGATTCAAAAGATATATATGACACGATAGTTTATTTTTGGAAACATACAGGCAGTGAGCCAGTATGTCAAAACGTTTTCCATCCCCACCCTCCACAACACACAGAAAAGACAGCTGATGACATCATAGGGCCGAAACCTGTCCACTGCCAGGTACCGGGCACATCATTCTAATTCTGACTGCAGGATTTCATGGCCTCGAAACTGAACAGAAAGTTGACGCGATTCAGTGACTTTTGTGCCAAATGTCATTGCAGATTTTTTACGAAACGGTTACAGCTGATGACGCCATAGGGTGCCTATGTAACCATACAACTCCAGGTGAGTGATAAAGCACTCTAATGGTGATCATTATGTTATTTAATGTCAAAAAGCAACGTTTGAAAAAAAAGTTTACGCGAGTATGTGAATTTAGTGGCAAGTTTGACGGCGAATTCCAATTTTCACTATACGTTTTCTGCTGTTGACGTCATCAGGCATATGAACCTCTAGTTCCAGGTGGGTTGTAAAGCATTCTACTGGTAACCATTGGCTTTCTTGACCTGAAACACCGAAGTTTCAATTGAAAGTTGACTATTCGGCGAATTTTGTGGCAAGTTTAAATTTAGCCCCGTTTAGGAAAAAAAAAAAAATTGGCTTACATTCATGTTTGCCAACAGGCATTTTCTTCCTCTACTAATCATCCTTTATTAGTGTACGAAGTGGCAATTCGCCCCCTAGGGCGGGGGGGGGGGATGAGCCGCGCGACGTCACTAGGTTATGATATGCTTTGAAATAATACTTCTCAGAGTCCTATTGCAACAGATTCACTATAAATTCTGCTTTTGATATACGATATGAACTTGTATTTCCGATTTCGTCGTTTGAAATAAATACCCAATGTATTGGAATCATAGATGCTCTTTTCTTATTTTTAGTGTAGTAAGGAAATACGATAACTCTTGCAAGAGATATTTGTTGAATATCTTAGTCTTTAGTCTTGTGGTTGCTATCGTGGGCTTGACTCTCAATGGTCATACCCAGTGCATTGTTGAATATCGATAATAATGTTATGCACAAATATTTTGTTCTTTGTCTTTTTGGGGAAAGAGGCAATTTTACACTACAAAAATTTTTGTTATTGTTTGACTGACCGTATTTAAAGGTCGCATAAACAAATTCAAGAGTTAATTATATTATCCTCCTTTTTCCGATGAATTGGGTTCTGTTAATTTCATGCATTTGTGTAAAGAGGTATTTTTTCTCCTTCCTATCATTTACATAATCCGTGATACAGAAACAATGGATACAAAAGTGGTAACACTTCGCGTGATGTCAGGAATTCTGCCAGACTCTTGCAAATTGTTGAGCCCACGCCCCGAAAAAATATTTACGATTAAAGTCTATAGAAATTCTGCACAACTCTAGTATTAAAATTTCGAAGCTTAAGGGCCCTCCTCGCACCTAACCCCATTTTTAACATTTTTCTGAATATTTAAAAGAAACTAAGAGCACTATCAAAAATGTTAGAACATAGCGCACTAGAACTTACAAATTACTATGAAATGCAATAGACAGTGATCTTGAGATCTTGTCCATTGATACATTTTCAAAGATTGTAACGTCATTATTTAATTGAAATCTCAATACTCATGAATCGACAAGATCTTGAGATCGCAGTCCATTGTATTTCATAATAATTTGTAAGAACTAGTGCGCTATTTTCTTTTTTTTTAAAAAATCCTCTTAGTTGTTTTTAAATATTTAGAAAAATGCCCCACGGGAGCACATCGCCAAAACAGTTGTTTCAGCACAAAATGCTTAAAAAAGTTCTCTAAGAGGTTTTAGACTTTAGTCTCCGCTAGCGAGAAAACTATAAGACCTCAGCAGCTAAATTTTTCACGTTACTTATTTTAAATGGCAAAAACCTTTTAAATGGAACCGAGTCTCACCCAGAAGTAAGAGTTCAGGTTTGGTTCCCTTCGTGGAGAGTTGTTTTCATTTCTCCTCAGTTACACAAGGTGAAAAGCAATATGATCCAACAGACACTGGTCTGACTTTCCTCGTATCTGCTTTTCCCTATCTCGGCCAAAGAGTCAGAGATGCCAAAAGTCGATGAATTCAAGTGCACTTCAATTCAGTTTATAAGGTGCCTGGAGAAGATAGGCTTGAGTAGAGTCTACTAGTAAATGAAAACAAAGTCTCTCCAATATCCATATTTATACTTCATGAATGGACATTTCCGGTAGTATTTTTATTGCAATAAAAAATTCGTCTGTTAAAGTAGACTACGGAAAACATTTTCTTTCCTTTCTGTGTTGCATTGATCAATTGTTATAAAGCCTTGCTTCGAAACAGTCTAACTGTTACGCTTAATCAAGCGCCGCCATGTTATGACGTAATCAGTTGCAGATTGCTTGTAATTAACATACAGATAGTACTTAATTTGTTGGTATTGTTAACAAGAGATAACAAAACTGGATCGAAGTGGTGTATAGTTTCTCTTTGCCTTAACACGTCAATAAGCTCTTCTAACCAAATATTTGTTACTGTGCCGAAAAAAAGAAAAGCGAAGAACGGCAACAAGAGCTTGCAGGTTATAATGAATCCTGCAATCAGGTAGTGCCATCTATTAGTCACCTGTTGAATTACGTACTGTACAAGGGGAAAGAGGGGGAGAGAAGGTTGGAACCGTTGTATTAAAGGTAACGTTTGTTGTTTGCGTCGCGTGTAATAATAAAGAAAATTATAACTTACTTTGCCTAACCTATTTATGTGTAACACGCGTCATTACTATTCACCATCTACTGAATCTGGATTTAAATTCGAAGAGCATTGTATCGCATGCACCACCGCAATAAACCTGACTTCATATCTCATTTTCAGATTTTAACCCAATTTAAACTACCAAGATTTGCGTTCGATTCAAGATATCTTACTCGGCACTTTGAAACAAGTAAAATACACGCCATTAATTGATGTAATAAGTAATATATACGGTGAAATAACAAGTTTCAATAAATTTGAGCACATAAAACAAATTAAAATTAATACAAAGGACTGAAATGAGTAACGTGCACTATTTGAATTGTTATATTATTATTTGATGTGCTGTTTCGTGTTGAGGCTTTAAAGCGTAATTGGTTAGCGCGCGCGTTTGTGTAAATTTTCTTTGTAATTTGAGGGGATGTCGGTTCGAATCTTGAGAAAGGATAATTTTTTTATTATTTTCACGAAACGCAAAAGTATCGGAACTTGATTGTATTACCGTAATTATAACTTAACATTTAGGTCCCTTCATAAAGTAGGTAGCAAAAAAAGACAATTTCACTAAGTTCGTCCGTATCCAGCAAGTGAATCTCAGGAACACTAAAGGTCGTTGAATAGGTCTTGGCCAAACTAGTCCTGAGCTTCCAGAACCATCCTGATTGGTGCAATGGGTCAGTGTTGCTACACGTTTTTAAATTGAAGTTGTTTTTTAGTTATACCTATCTGCACCAAAATTGGTATAAACATTATTCGACCCAAAAGTGAAATGTTTTGCTTGCCTCTGTCCCAAACCACTCCAGTTATCAGTGTTGTCAACCTATTTTCTATATAATTCAGTTCTTCAAAATGCTTCCATTACATTAGAAGAAATGGCACCAATCTTGGCATAAACGTGATTTGAAATAATAGGAAAGCACTGTGGGTGTTACTGTCCCCAAGCATAATAGAATCGCTTATGTGCTTCTTTCATGATTTCCTATGATATATTAAAATTAAATTCAGGCTACTCATGTATTAGACGAAATGTAAATCCTGAAACAGACAAGTAGAAGTACAGGCACCCAGTACTCGAGGGTAGATCGACGTATATTAACAATATGCTTTTTAATCATTACTTCTATTTTACAAGTTTCATGCGAAATGCATGCGCGTCACAAACCACAAAATGTGTGGGGGAAGGACAAATTTAGAGGCGCAAATTCTTTTACTACCTCCCGGGTTTAAATCCCAGCCGGGACGCTGGAGACCTTTCTCCAGTGCTCCTATGCCTCATACTCTAAGGTTCACTCAGCCTACTATCAAATTGATCACCAGTGTCTCTTTAATACTCCTGGGCACTTTGGGAGGTAAATGCGATTGTGTGGGGGTCCTACTACCCACTTCACATTGTACCGTAGGTAGGTTAAGAATATGTGGAGTACTATCTCCAGAGCATCAGCAAATGTACAGGGGATACATTTACATTATATACTTATACACATAAATGGTTTTTTTTTTGTTGTTGTTGTTGTTGTTGTTTTTGGGGGGGAAGGCAGCAAAAAATATTGGCTGGCCTGGCAAAGTGATCAAGTACCTATGTACTTAAATACCTCACTCGATTCAAAAATACTACTGAGTAAAGTTAAAATCTATTTAAGTACAAGTATGCAATAGACTGACAAACTGGCACAAGCGGACATATTTTAAAATTCATGTACGTCTTTTATTTAAAAACTATGGCGTTATGTATATGACACTTAAATTCTCATTGTCGGTCATTTCCTCTTATCTGCCAGCCACTTAAAGGTAGGTTAGATTAGGTTTACCAAACAAATTCTGCCGAGTAGATAACAGGAAAGATTACGGTTGCCTGCATTTACGATGAGCTAAATGTCATTAAAATTGCCTTATTTTTTAATGTTGAAAAAAAAAGTAATTTTCTGAAACTGTTGTAATATCAGTTAGATTGCCACCGGTCTTTGATACCCTTTATTTTACTGAAAAAATATGCAGTATTATTCATACATTTTCAAAATTAATCTTATGAAACATGACTAATAGCAAGGAATTAATGGCAATGAACGTTGAGAAAGAAGATTCTGAATTTCAGAACAGATGAATTTAATGAGAAAATGAATTTGCAAGGATGCAAGTGAGGATCAGTTGCATTTAGAATGTATTGCCACAGGTTTGTTCCGTTAAAGATTTGACTAAACTTCGTTTCCGCAAGCGTATACCGTTTTCAAATTAATGTCAGCGAGGAATTTTTGCAACAAGTGAAAATGCATCTAGTTTATTAATTGCCATCACTGCCATCTGCCAGTAATTAAATGAACTACATCATCTTTGAAATTTAACAAGTACTAATACATACATTGCACTCATGACTATTTTTAACAAAATTGTTTTCATTATAAATAATTTATATCAGTATAGGTGTTTTTTACGTTCCCATGCTCTTTCAAAACCTAGCTTCATTAATAAAATTTAAAAACTTCTTGAAATATGTATTTCATGACGGATAAAACTCTCCTTGAGCTCGGCGTGATGACAAGTTAGCCCATTTGTTTATGCCAGCGGTTCTCAAACATTTACCGTTTTGAGGAACGGTACCTGTAACGATGCACGTTTGGATGCCTGAAGCAATTGGTTTTCAATGGCAGGTCCCCGAAATTATATTTTGTATCCCTGGCTAGGTGTTGTTACTTTGCTGAACCAGAAAACGAATATTAGATTTACTTTTTAATTTCTCTCCGCAACAAATATACGCACTGAGAAGATATCTTGGCAACGCTTGAACTCCAATTAAACAAACAAAATATAATTTTTCCGGCCATTGAAGAACTCCAGAACTATCAAGTTCACTCCTGAAAATTTGAACATTTTCCGTAACGACAATAAATGTAGGGTGCCTACCTTCCTACCAGGGTACCATGAACGTAGTAAACAAACAGTGTTGCCCGTGTGTGTGGACTTCCAAATGACATTCACGGGAGAGGAAAATGCTTTCCTTTTTGCCGCTTAAAGTGCCGAATTTTTATAATCTGTCTGCCCTGTCCGGGAATATTTCCCCTTCATATTACCAGTCCGTGAACATTTTTAGTTCGTTTTATTCCTTTAAAATTGATTTTTACTTTTAGTACTTCTTTAAGATATTGATATTTTGGTAGCTTCAGCACTAATTTGTAACAGATTTTTTCATGAATAAATTATAAGATGTCTTCTAATAATGTTCTTTAGAACTCCTGTATTTAAAAGAATTACCTATTTTTTTCTGTAAAAAATGTGATAACTTTTAATTTCCGTCAATCGTATACTTTTTCAATGAATGTTAGTGAAACATTTTTCAAGAACTTCCAGCTAACGTAGCATACCGAGTCTAAAACATATCATCATCATCATCATATTCAGCCGTTTTCTATCCACTGCTGGATGAAGGCC
>JAGDQP010062479.1:0-11203 GCA_022664845.1 Lepisma saccharinum
ATATCGTAGCAAATGGTTATGTAAGCAGCGTATGGGTGTAACCATACTAGCTAACAAGGAATGACCTAACCTAACCGTTATTACTACTACCTGACCAATCTAGTTAAGAACACCACGACTTGTAACACAAATTTATTTTACTTTAATAATAATAATATTAGCTGGGAAATAAAACATATACATAATTTATAAGGATGTACAAAGGTAAACACAATTTTATAGCCGGACAAAAGCATTGGAACATCGTCAACTAAAGCAATTCCAAATTTTGTAGGGGTCCTTTATTTTTACGTAACCCGTATAAGTTTCTTTGGCACTGAATGAACATATCTCTTAGTCAGTCCTGAACGTTTTTAGCTCTTTTTTCCATAAGGATCTCCTTCAGTTATGTTCTGGTTCTTATTAATGTTATCTGATTCTGTTTTCGGGTTCATTCCATCTATTCTTGATTGCATTAAATGAAACTTTGAGGCAAAGTGTTCAAAGTGTGAGGTGTGTTCCATAGAGTTCATTGCAAGACAATTTCTGCACTCTGTGTCAGGTCGTTGTCTTGCTGGAAATCAAAATAATATTTCCTAATACCCACCTCTTAACACCTTCTTTAAGATTTTCCAGCAAAATGCATTTAAAATTAAACTTACACATTGTGTATTCTATAAATACAAGTTACATATAAAATTAGAGATTATATAACCTCATACTATTGCAGGTGTTCCTCCATGCTTGGAACTGCCTGAGATGTTCTGAGGGGGGCATTCTTGGTTGAGCCTTCTCCATACTAATATTTGGCCATAATCATGGTATATGTTGAACTTGGCTCTCATCTCACCATGGAACTTTGTTCCAGAAGTCATAGTTGTTTACTGATATATATTTGTAAATTGATAACGTCATTTTATGATTTGCTTTACTCGTAAATGGTTTCCATCTTGCAAAATGTTGAATCTGCGGGACTACGGGCAAAGTTAGTGTATGACAAATTGTACGTTGAAGGAAAGCCATATACCCTGAGTGACCTGAAGGACTCTGATAAAATATATTTTTCTGGCCCTACTCCCGGCAAGCACGAAAAAGTGCATGAACTCCCAACTACCCCCTGCACCCGCTCGATAAAAAAAAGCAAAAATAACTGCGCAGCCTTCTCATCCAACCCTACCCTACGAATGAACAGTACCACCACTCTCTCTCTCTCTCAAGGTCAAAAAGTAACAGGGAAATATTAGAAGAACAGTAACTAGAAAGTAACAGGGAAGTATCTAGGTCTTTTGCACATTATTTTAAATCTGTATTTAGAATTGTAACACCCCAATACAAATCTGAATTTTTGTCAGACAACCCTATATGTGAACTTTTAAACACGTTTCAAATAAAAGAAATTAAAATAAAAAAATTGAGGAAGCAATCGAAATGTTAAAACCTAAAGTACCTTGCGGGCCGGACGAAATTATACCTTATATAATAAAAGGTTATGCTGAGATTCTTAAAAACCCATTATATATTTTATTAGATCTATCTGTAACTTGTGTATTCCCTAACAAATGAAAGGACAGTTTAACTTGTCCTATTCCGAAATACGGGAATACGAAAGATGTCGAAAACTTCAGACCAATAGCTATTTTATCATCGTTTGCAAAAGTATATGAATGTGTTATATATAGACGAATACTGAATCATGTAAACTGTAAACTCCATTCTTACACCTTATTAGCACGACTTTTTAAAAAATAGGTGGTCAACTTCAACAAACTTAGCAATTGTAACGGACTTCATTGCAACTGAGCTAGATAAAGGAGGCCAAGTAGACGTCGTATACACTGATTTCTGTAAAGCATTTAATTTGGTTGATCATGATGTTTTGCTAAGTAAACTTGAGTTTTTCCATTTTTCTACGGGAACATTAAAATTATTAACATCGTATTTACGCAAACGTAAACAGGCAGTAATTTTAAAAGGATATATTTCTGAATATTTTGAGACACTGTCCGGAGTGCCACAAGGTTCAAATCTCGGCCCTTTATTATTTCTTTTAGTTATTAATGATATATCTGAGTCCACCGAGAAGTCCCATATTCTGTTATTTGCGGATGACCTGAAGCTATATGCTAGAACTGAATCAATTGAGGACAGTGCCCAACTACAAAAAGACTTGGATAATGTCACAGAATGGTGCGACAGGAATAAATTTGTAATTAATACAAAAAAGGGCAATGCCATATGGCATCTAAACGATTTAATATTCCTGTACAAATTAATACACAATCAAATTGATTGTGTTGCTTTAATACCGAATTTTTTTATTCAAGTCCCGAACATTAAAACAAGATCGGGTAATAATGGAACATTTTATTGCAAAAAGCAAAGGACTGAAATTTTATATAAATCCTCAATTTGGAGAATGAGTGTTTTCTACAACAAAATTGAACCGAAAGTTAATGTAGATATATTTGGAATGACTGACAAAGAACTGCAGGTGAAGTAATTTGATTGTTTCTTGTATCTGTAATTACTATCATGTACATGCAAGAACTGTAATTAGGCATATTGCCTGTTGTGTTATGTTTTGAATAAATAAATTAAACCCTGGTGTTGTTCCTGGCCATTTACACAGAGCAGGTTGCAGAAATTATGGAACACAACTCACACTGTGAAGATATTTATTACCTCAGAGTTTCGTTTAAATGCCATCGAGAATAGATGGAATGAACCCGAAACAGAGTCAGATAACATTAAATCAGAACCAGAACATAACTGAACGATATCCTTATGGAAAAAATGAGCTAAAAGGTTCAGAATTGAATAAGAGATATGTTCATTCAATCCCAAAGAAACTTTCAAGCGTTACATGGAGGAAATGGGTTCTTACAATGTTTTGAATTACCTGTGGTGAATCGGTGTTCCAATACTTTTGTCCGGTTTTAAAATTGTTTTGCTTTGTAAATCCTTATGAATTATATTTAAGTTTTATTTTCTGCTAAGTGAAATAAATTTATGTTTAGCAGGAGGAACAAAAAATATTATAATATTCAATGTTTTTGTTTGAAAGCGCGTTTTTGTGACTTGTCTTATTAATTATGTTTTTTTTCTGTCCTTCCTGAAAGCTTCAAGTGCGTAGAGCATAAATATCAATGTGAAAAATATGTATATATGTCAATGGACTTGGAATGTTTTCAATTCAGGAACGAGTACTGACTTAGTTAAGTACTGTTACATGTTCAAAGTGTAAATTTGGTTACATTTTGGGTATGTATGAATTATTTTTTTTTAATATACGTTACATATTGTAAGTGTGAATATAGTGTAACAATGTATAAATTTGAAATACTGTAGTTGCTTAACTGCTTTACATAGTATAAGTTTGTTATGCTACGTACATACAAAAGAGTAAGTAGAAAACCCTGAACAAAAGTCGTTTTAATACATTGATGTGTTTAATACAAATATATATACATATATGTATTTCTTTTCTCATCTTATATTTCTCCTTTTTCGAACTCACGTAGTGTTCTGTTTGAGCACTTATGCACTTCAGCATGACAGATTGTAGATGGTTGACCCTAGATCCTCCAACTAAGAAAAAATGCAGTCATGTACTGGCATATGAAGGGTTGCCAGTTCAGCAAATATGGAACAAAAATGTGAAAACTTACTTATTCTTCCACGTACGGAGAAAATAAAAAATCGACATACTACTAAACTGTTTCTTCATTCCATAAGTTTATTATTGTTTCTTATTAAAAATCAATCAACCTCCGACAGAGCTCGTTGTACAGCAAAACTTTAACAGAAAAATGTCTAGAAAATATCCTCCCATCTATTGAGATTCTTTAATAAAGGAATTAACAATGTAAAAACTTAAAGAATCTATTTCTTGTTCAAATTAGAATATTTATTAATATCATTATCATTAATGTACCTTTTATTCAAGACACTTACTACTGCTTGCTTGTGTTTGTACTTGAATTGATAGAGAGATCATTTAACATTCGGAAGGTCGCGAGTTCTCGACCAGTGGCCGACCATGACTGAGGACTTGCATGGTATCTTTCAGTTACACCAGGCAAATAGTACCTTAAATATTGCCAGAGTTTTAAATATTTCTTTCCATATCTTTTACTTTGTTGTTGTTAATATCCTAGAAAATTACATACGAAATCTATTTAGAATTTGAATTTATTATGACCTTTAGGCATCTTTGGCTCAGGCCTGAATAGGATACAGAAGCAAGGGGAAGGTAACGGCAAGGCCTTAGTTCAGATCGAGAAACTTTGAGAAACCGTGCAAAGCCTCTGTCAGGATAGTTGGCCGCGGGGTACGAACCCGCTTACCTATCTGTCGCCGGTTCGAAGTCCGGGATTTTACCACTTTCACCACGAGTGCCTTCTAGCAGTATTTAAAATTTGTTACGATAAGATAAAATTAATTTATGGGCGGTAACAGCACTATGGCTTACGCCCTTCCCGAGTTGGAATTCGTTACATAAACCAATTAAATACATGAAAGTTCCTGATCTTTCAAATGGTGATACTACTTTGTAAAGCAATTAATTATGAACTTGCAAAATCAAGTAATAAAAAACAACTATAACCTACAATGGAGAAAAGTGTAATCGATTTCTCTTTTGGTGTGAATTTTTCGAAAGCAATGAATCATAGAGTTAGTGATCACAAATTTGTATGGGATACCATATGTTACTACAACTGTTTTGGAACACCCTTCCCACACCAGTATTTATGGTCGTTCCCTTGAGGAATTTGTATGAAAAAATTAGCAATGTTAATCATAGCAGATGTTACATTAATAAATTTAAAGTTAAAAGACTAGTAAATAGTTTACTGTTTAGTAAACAGAATGAAGTGGATAGAATATTTATAGCAAACAAGTTCTCTGTAGAAAATTTTGTGGACATTTCCAGCAACGTTTTTGCTTTACAAACAAAATTCACATTCCTGAGGAACCCATCTGTCGGCAAGCGTCATAACGTTTTAGGTTATTATTTAAAACAAAATAATGATTATGTTTGCTGTACATATTTTATGATTAAGAAAATAATATTTACCATGAAATAAATTGCATCTTAGCTAGTTTAGATGCAGTTAAACGCTATAACCGTGTTCATCTAATATTTTTCTAAAGAATTAAACCAGGTTCTCTCCATTGTACGTGCACTGGCAACAAAATGGATTCACTTTAAGAAGAAGCATCTGAGGTACAAAATAGAACCATCGTCTCAGGTCTGTCCCGCTAAATACATATGTACCTTATTTCGTATTAAAAAAAAAAGGTTTTGAGTGGGAGTTTTGATGCTTCTTTATGCCAGTGGAACATAGTTGTCTACGAATGTAATTCATTAAACAACCTTTCCTCCAGGTTTTCATTTCGATAACTGAATCAAATATTTCCGAAATTGTTAGGCCACGAAGTACCAAGAATGAAAGGAATATAATGAATGACCTTTCGTATTTTGCACTTTCCTCCACTGGAAGGTTTTAAAGACAATAGGTTGTTTCTATCATGACGCAACCATATGGATACATCATTATGTTATTTCGTTGCACGAAAATTTTTTTGTTGCTCAACTTTAGATAATGACCAGTTACATAACTTTCCCACACACAGGTTTTCACATTCTTCCAAGTGATAGAAATACTAAAAACACTATACAATTTTCCAGTTTCTTCATTAAAAAAACATTAATTTTATTAAAATATACATCAAATGAAAGATTTGCTACGTAAGTAAATTTCAAGGCTTCGTTCGACTCATTCACTTGTTTCCTATCTATTAGGAGAGAAAAACAGAACCATTACCACTAGCGTCAAAACGACTTATGCAGCTCACTGTGTAGTTTTTCGTATAATCAACTTTCTGAACGTAACTAACTCACAAAGTTTCATATGATTCCATGTTAGGAACGTTTCCAAAATTCTTTTCTAGAAGATTGTGAGGGTACCAACTCACCTAACGGGAACTGTTATCCTTGGTTGTGCTTTGCTTAACTTAAAGTAAGTGCAGAGAGTAGTTTTTGTTCTTTTAAAAGTATGACTATTAAGGACAGATCAATTGTATCGATGATATCCAAAGGATAAAATTCCCAATTTCGGTCAAATTAAACTGATATTTACCCTAGATCTATCGGATGGCCAAAAGAAGGGGCATATTTTATTACAATGAATAAGATTGTATTTAGATATGTCTTTCAATGAGATTAAAAAGGATAATAATCCCGGAACCTTATCCTTCTTTATCTTATTTCTTCACAAATTGCATTTTTTTTTTTTTAGATTATATTATATTCGAAATCTTATGCTCTATTTTTCTGTCTAGTTCAGGTATTGGTCTTACGTTTACCACGACAAAACTGTTAGATAGCACGCAAATTCTATGACAAACTGAATGTAATGTATTCTTTAAGAAATGATTATATGGCAATTGTTTTCGATTAAATACACAACGTTGGACTGCCAAGGTTCAGAAGGTATTTTATTTTAGAAAACTTTGGTACTATATTTTTGTACTCATAATCTAAGCACATACTAATCAGTGTTGTACACCAACCATGATGGAGTAGCTAAGAAATGACCTAATAAAGTGACATAGTTTTTGCTTGACTACATAAACCATAACATATCTAAAACATTAAGAAATCGCATGTTTTTAGCCATTGGTTCTGGTGATCAAAATACCACGCTATATCGCACACTCTGTCAGTGACTGACAAATACGAGCGCGTCGTGCACGGAATTTGTTTAGTACAAAATGTGTAGATACATGACCCACCCAACCTTACCTAACCTCCACGAACCCATGGTCACTAATTTAAGATAATCTACGAAAAATGCAAGAAAGCAATTATTACTAATAAATATGAACATACAGAAATACATTTTGAAAGATAAAAACAAAAAATCTTGCTCCGGCTGGGATTCAAACCCAGTTTTACTCAGCAAGCCAACGCCTTAATCACTGAACCACGATACGAACTTGCAAGCGGTGATTTGGCCGTTGTATTTACAGTGCACGTGTTACGTAACAAGCCAGTAGTCACGTGTGCAAGATGGTGACCTCCGTTCTATTCTGAAACCGACAGTCTCTACTGAAAAATTCACCAGTATTTCCCAGTGCGAGGACGCAGTATTCTACCTTGTGACAGAGAATTCGCAACTGTGAAAAAAGTTCTTCGTCGAATAATACTCCGGTACAGTACGACTACATGATAGCACAAGCTAAGGGAACAGAACTTTATGATACGACCAATCCAAATTTACAAAATTTTGAATGTCAAAGAATGATGCCAAACATTTTTAAGAAGGCTGTCAAAAGTATGGATAAGTGTGAAACTTTTAACATTAGCCAGTACCGACAGAAGCGACCCAAAGGAAGGGGGGACGAGCGATGCCACCGCCCCGTGCCCCAAGTGTCGAAGGGTCCCCCGCCGCACAGTGGGACGAAATCGAAAAACTGAGACAAGATCCGAGAATTCAAATTTAAAAAATAAACTCTTATGTTGTAGTTAAATGTCAAATAGACACTAAACTGCTTCGTTTGTATACCTGAAAAGAATAATCATTAATACATGTTCACTCAAAATTACTCATATTTCTAACATTTTGGAAATGCGTTTATGTACATTTTCTGTCTGCAGCTGCCACTGAGGAAAATAATTTGTTATGTAAAATATGGTAGGTTTTCTAGTTCGGCTATAGTGGAATCATATCTTCAATGCAGTTGAGATTTGTATAATAATATTTTGTAAAATATATATCGAAATACTAACCAGAATTTTGGATGATTTAAGGATACATACTTTCAGGATATCCAACATTTAGCTGCCACTAGCTACAACCTTCTGCGAAAATCTTCCCAAACATGAGAAAACGCGTTGCTCGCGTAATACTTTCGCATCTTTTGTAAGTGAAAGAAAACGAAGAAGTGGAGGATGCATTAACAATCAAAAACAGTAGTAACGAGGTAGTGGAATGGGGTGGAGTGGGAGCTGGTAGGCAAGAGTGATGGATTAGACTCATTAGAGGCAGAAGATGGGAATGAGCCCCATGCTCTGATTGAAAATCTCTATATTTTTCAGAAGGAATGATTGCAAATTCTGATTAGCGCTGAGCTTTTGTGAACAGTTAAATTTTGTGTGATTTATTAATGCGTACCGTGTCTGACATTTCATTACAAAAGGTACCAATGGTGCGTTTTCCTAGGCGTACGCGCACAGCGTACCTGAAATATTACTATAGAAGGTACAAGTCAGGCGTTCATTTCCAAACAGGTCCTTCTGAAAAAAAATGAAATTGAGATATTGGTATTGTGAGTTCGTTTTACCACTTTCGAACACATTAGAAAAATTTTGAGATTCCAAAAATCTTCTATTTCATTTGAAGTTAGTAAGAAAGTAAAGGACAGAAACTTTATCAACAGTAAAAATTGTAGCTATATAATTTTATATTTTCCAATATTACTTTGTAAAAGTAAAATGTTGGTCAACTACTACCTTCTCCAACAATTTTTAAGTTATTCAAACCTGAAAATTTGCCCTAGCGTTTAAAAATTAGTGTCAGTTTCCCAACATTTATTGTACATGCACAAGAACCCGTTTGGAAATGAAAACCTGGAAAGATAATTGCTAGTCTCTGTGTTTTTCACATATCTATTCCACATTCCATAGTTTACTAATTCCACATTTTTGTTACGTTTGTTTTGGCGTGCTTTGACGTACGTTTCTTGCCCTTTATTAATAGAGCTGCTAATTATATTTATACAATGCTTAGAAATCACATTTGCTTAAAAAAGGGAAGCTAGTCTTGATATTATCAACAGAATCTGTTTTGTACTGGGGAGACCTCATTACCCCATTTTATTCACCTCACGATAGCCGAACTTTTGAAGATATTTCCTGTGATATAAACAACACGATAAACAGCTGTTTTTTTAGCAATTTCGTCAAGAAGAAACATGCTACATCCCGTATACTACATCAATGCGATATCACACCTATAAACCATTCACCAAGATGTAACCATTTCCTCAGCGTTCAGACGGTATTAATTTCGCCGTGTTTTGGGGGGTTTCCTCCCACTGTGCGCCGGTTCGCGACACAACTGGATAATAGCTCGTTAAGATCAGTAGAGCACCTCAGTAGTATACCCGGCACCTGACGAACACTTTTCATTTAATCAGAATTTTAATCTAAATTACGTGGGTGGAAAATTGCACAAATTTCTCGTACCTGGCTGATAGCATGTAGTCGATTTCCCAGGGCTGTACGATTCGCGGTGTCACCGTTTTTAGTTACAATTTATAAAAGGCTACGGTCCCTCTTTTCAGCCTCTATTTAACATAGCAGAGATTCCATGAAAGGCTACGACACCTTTTTTCAACCCCTATTTAACATAGTAGAAATTACAGCAAGGAGTTCGTGAAAGGTTACGACCCCACAGTACACCAAAGGCTACGACCCCAATTTATTATAGCAGAGATTACACCAGGATACGAACCTTTTCCAGACCTGTTTAACATAGCAGAGATTAGCCCCCATAATAGACCACACAGTACACGAATCTCTTTTTCAATCACTACAGAGACTACGGCCCAACCCCTAGCAGAGTTTCCAACACAGCACATAGGCTACGGTCGTCCCCGCCCACACCCTGAGATTACACAGGAATCTAGGCTATTTAATCTAACCCAAATAACGTGGACGCCCTCCAACACTATGAAAGGCTACGGCACCTTTTTGAACCTCTATTTAACATAGCAGAGATTACAACAGAAATCTGAAATCAGTTTCCAGCACATTAACAATTTCCGCCCACACCCAGAGATTACAACAGTTTCTATACTTAACCCACATAATAGACCACACAGTGCACGATACGGTACGAAGCTCTCTTTCAACCCTTATTTAACATAGCAAAGATTACACAGAAATTAGACCAGATACACAGGAATATATACTATTTAACCTAGCACATCGCCAATTACAACAGTTTCTATACAACACAGTACACAAGTGCACGATAGCAGAGATTCCAACTATGAAAGGGTACGAAGCTCTTTTTGCAACCCTTATTTAACATAGCAGAGGCAATGGGTTTACAGGCACATCACAGAAAATTTGAAGTTAGTTTCCAATTACAGAGGCTACAGTCGTCCCCGCCCACACCTAGAGATTACAATAGGTTCTATACCTAACCGAAATAACATGGACGCCCTCCAACATTATGAAAAGCTACGGCACCTTTTTTCAATCCCTATTTAACATAGCAGAGATTACAACAGATATCTGAAGTCTGTTTTCAGCACATCACCAATTTCCGCCCACACCCAGAGATTACTCAGTTTCTATACTTAACCCACATAATAGACCACACAGTGCACGATAGGGTACGAAGCTCTTTTTCAACCCCCAAAAAACACTACTTGACATAGCACAAATTACAGAGGCTACGGTCCATCCCCTATTATATATCAGAGATTACACAGGAATATATGCTAGTAGACCAGTGCACAAGGCTACGAACCCCTATTTAGCATAGCAGAGATCACACAGGATTTAACCTAATATACTACACTAGTGCACAATTGTAAAACTTCTATAAAAGGCTATAGCACAAATTCAGAGGCTCAGTTTCCAACACAGGATAAGCAAAATATATGCTAGTTAACTTAACCCAAATAACATGCCATAGGAGACTACACAGTAGCCCATAGCAGCGATTACATATCCTCTAGGCTAGCTAACCTAACACAATATGCGGCTACGAGTCAGTTTCTTTACCCTACAGCCAATGGTCAATAGTAGGCGGTAACTACCCGATATAAGTCTTTACACTAAGCCCTTATAACCACAGCTAATGGTCACTAGCAGGTGAAAACTACCTAATATGAGTCTTTTAATACTACCTAGGTCCAAGTCAACAAAATGGTACTAAGGGTAAAGGTCAAATATTTACCCGTGTATAGATCGTAAACGACGAAACATATTGAGATTCTGTTTTCACATTTGGTATAAGGATATCGAATAGTATATGCGAAAAAAGTGGTGACCTCGAGGTCAAAGGTCAAATATTTAACCGTGTATATCTCGTAAATGGTGAGACATACTGATATTCTTTTCACATTTGGTATGAGGACATGAATAGTATATGCAGAAAAAGTGGTCAAAGGTCAAATATTTAAGTGTGTATAGCTCGTAAAC
>JAGDQP010062480.1:0-11872 GCA_022664845.1 Lepisma saccharinum
AATCATTTAAATGCCTTCTTCGTTCCAAAGTTTGTATATTAAAATTGCTCACTAATTCCCTGTATGATATGTATGCAGGATATAATGTGGTTTTTCTATACATTAGTAATTTCAAAAATTTACACTGGATTTTCTCTATTGCTTTAACATATTTCTGAGTGTTCGGAGTCCATATAATACAGGAGTATTCTAGCTGTGATCTCACGTAAGAGTAATACAATTTTAGAAGTGTTGAGTCAAGATGGAGATCCTTGCTAAAACGATAAATATACCCAAGATTCCTGTACGCATTGTTAGTGATCATTTCAATGTGACGCCCAAAGTTTAATTTTGGATCGAAAACAACTCCAAGATCTTTAACAGTTTCAGGTTTCGATAGATTTACTCCATCAATCGAGTAGTTGTACTCAACATACTTTTCTTTCCTTGTAAAAGATATGGAATTGTACTTTTTTGTATTAATTACAAATTTATTCCTGTCGCACCACTCTTTGACATTATCTAAGTCCTTTTGTAGTTTGGCACTGTTCTCAATTGATTCAATTCTAGCGTATAATTTCAGGTCATCAGCGAATAAGAGAAGATGGGAGTTCTCGATGCACTCAGATATATCATTAATAACTAAAAGAAATAATAAAGGGCCGAGATTTGAACCTTGTGGTACTCCGGACAGTGTCTCAAAATATTCTGAAATATAACCTTTAAAAATTACTGCCTGCTTACGTTTGCGTAAATACGAAGTTAATAATTTTATGGTTTCCGTAGAAAAATTGAAGAACTTAAGTTTGCGTAGCAAAATATCGTGATCAACCAAATTAAATGCTTTACTGAAATCAGTGTATACGACGTCTACCTGGCCTCCGTTATCTAGCTCAGTTGCAATGAAGTCAGTTACAATTGCTAAGTTTGTTGAGGTTGACCTATTTTTCAAAAAGCCGTGCTGGTGTGGTGAAAGAATGGAGTTTACATGATTCAGTATTCGCCTATATATAACGCATTCATATACTTTTGCAAACGATGATAAAATAGATATTGGTCTGAAGTTTTCGACGTCTTTAGCATTTCCGGATTTTGGAATAAAGACAAATTAAATTTTCCTTCCATTTGTCAGAGAATACACAAGTTTTAACAGATAGATTTAATAAAATATATAATGGGTATTTAAAAATCTCAGCACAACCTTTTATTATATAAGGTGGAATTTCGTCCGGCCCGCAAGATACCTTAGGTTTTAACATTTTGATTGCTTCCTCAATTTCTTTCATTTAATTTCTTTTAATTGAACTTTAGAATAGGGTGGCATCGCTGACACTTGGGTGCTAGAGTATAGGGAACAACCACAGTATGTTCCGATTGTGTAGAATATGTATACTCAACACTTGGTGTGAATACGTCGAACTGAATGGAAGTAGTAAATATTTAATTTTTAAAATTGATTGACAACACTGTCAACTGTCGAGCCCCTGAAGTACCTCTATGATGCGTACCAGTACGTAAATACAAAGTCTGGCTCTAATACGTTCAACGATATGGAAGCAATTAAAAAATATTTTCTGAAATTAGTTGGCAACACTGACAACCGCGGCGCCGGGAGTACCCACATGAACTGTCACAGTACGTAATGTACACGTCAAATTTGGTGTAAATGAATGCGGATACGTCCAACGGTAACAGATATGAAATCTAGATTTTTTAATCGTTTGGCAACCCTGACAAATTACGGTACCTGGAGTGCCTGTATGACCTGTCCCAGTACCTAAGGAACATGTATGGCAATTTTAGTGTAAATCAATGCACACATGTAGATTTGTATTAATAAAGGCATTTCTATAAGTTGAATTTAAAAATAGGTTGGCAATACTGACGACTGAGATGTTTGACGTCAGGGACACCCAAAACTTTCTTCTATTGTGTTAAATGATGTTTAAACTAAGTTTGGGGCAGACACGATTTAAAAAAAACGTTTTCTTTTAAAAGTTGGCAACACTGAGAACTGAGCAATCGGAATATCTCCGAAAAACAAAAAAAATGTTTGTAATCTAGGGTTTAATTATGTTATATTACTTCTAGTTACCTATATGAAAGTAATTTTTTACTTAAAGGGACGTTAGCAGTATTACAAATTCTTGCCTTGAAAAAAACGAAGGCTCATGTGTTTTTTTTTTTTTTTTTTTTTTTAATAAAACGGAATTGTTAAAAAGACGAACGTTTATTTTCTATTTACAACACTAAGAGTACCTAATAAGTTCTACCATCCGGCATAAAATCCAAGCACTGAATAAGATATGATTATTAAATCTGCGCTGTTATCCACTACTGTCCCTTTTCTCATAAACATAAGGAAAAAGAGCAATGTAATCGAAGAAACAAATACATGCCCATGAAGTTTTTGTTTTCCTGGCAGTTTCTCATAATAAATAAAAGAGAAAGAATTGAAATATGAACATCTTGTTCGTGTTATTGGTAGCTAATTAATATTTTCTGCTTTTATCCACCAACCAATAAAGAATAAATCGAAACAACGCATTTTATGTCTCCATCTGTAGCCCTGCGGCTCCATAATATTAATTACTTTGGTTTGGTAACTACCTTTCACTCGGGAAAAATTGCATATGTTTTACTGGTAAAAACACACCTTTTGTACTCTTAAAAATAATATGATATTTTCAAAGAAGACAAATAAAATTAACATGTTTTAAACACGGTCTAAAAAAACATCGTTTAAAATAAATGTTCAAAATGTTTTAAACAGAATGTTTAAAACAATCGCCTCTGTTTAAACCATGTTTAAAACATCTGTTTAAAACATTTTGTTTTAAACATTCCAATCCTGGATTTAAGTCAATCACATATGTCTACAAAATTGACGAAGAACAATTTTGGAATGTATCAGTTTTATTTATATCTTTGATATTATGGACCAAAACTCTGTTAAAACAAACATTACAATAGTCACATGAAATGCAGAATTTTTAGTATAAAATGTAGAACCCAGTTTCTACACGTGCAACAGATAAAGTTTAATGTAGTAAGTTTCTATGAAATTTACTTAAGTTTGTCAGAGCAGCATAAATTTTGGCTTATAATTTATTTGGAATATCGCTGGGTTTTTTTGTTTTTTTTATTTGCTGCATTTCTACAAACAAAAAGCAGCTACCGGTACTTTTGCAAATGAAATGATTACGCTGCCATATGAATTAGATTTAAGTTACTAAGTCTAATAATAGTTGAGAACAAGAGGAGTTAAAATTTCTCAGTGCATTCGAGATTGCAGCCATAAATAATGTCAAATAAATATTTTAACTTTAGTAATTAACTTCTAATAACAGAACTGTAAATTGAATACAAACAGATGTTTAAATGCTTTGTAAAAAATTATTACTCTTAAGAGCTCTTTATGAATGGACTAGTGTACCCGTGCTGCTCCGCAGCATTTTAAAATAAGGGAATTGGATAGATAAAAAGAGAGATAATGAAGTATTAGAAAAGAAGAATGTTGTAAAATAAAGGACAAACACAGAAGAGAAAATAATATCATAAATCAGTAATTATTATAGAACAAAAAATATAAAATTCTCTTTAAATTTACAAAACATTTTTTCCAAACAACTTTAGCGGTGCGTCGATCTATTGGTTTTAGTTCAATTTTTACATTCTCAAAAGATCTAGCACACGATAATGTTCCATACAACAGGCAATGGCTGAAAAGAGTTTCAGGCAAATATATGCTTACAATATTGAGGGTGAGAGCTAACTCTGGGGTCTTATTTATTGTCATACAGAATGCAAATTGAATTGTAAACTGTATTGTTTTGGAAGAAAATGGAAAAGTAGAGTCAGATGGCGATAAATGAAAGCTAGGAAGAACTACTCTTTTGTCACCATTAACGTCAGTTGTAATTTGTAGATCTAAGAAGTTATCACATATTTTGTGAAGAATTATTTTTTTGTCATTATGTAAACCTTGTTCTAAGTTAAGTTCCTCGAAAACATCGCCTTATATCCTCCTTCTTTCAGTTCTAGAATATATGGTGATAAGCCGCTCGTGTCTAAACTGTCCAAAAGTTCAGCGGGTATTGTAGAATTTCAGTTTCATCTTCAGTAACTAAAGAATTTACCCTCAAGTAAGATTTTGATCTTCCATGAGGCCGATCAAAACTTTTGAATTTAGCGTGTTAAGCTACTGACCCAGAGAAACTGGAAATAGCTCAGACGATGTAATATCCTTTCCGTAAGTGTCAGTGATGATATTAGTTTCTGAGAAGATACATGACTTCCTAGAATACAATGACGGATACCAATCTTTTATATAAAAAAGATAATAAATGAAAGTTCTCCCTGCGTTAGCTCCCACATTTTTACCTACTATCGTCTGAGCGACTGGAGAAAAGATTTTGAAACTATTTTAAATATAGATAAGCAAAGAAAACTTGACGTTCCTTGTAAACGGTCAGAAAATATTTTTGCAAGGTTCGGGATCGAACCGAGTACCTTTGGCATCGAAATCCAAAACGTTAGCGAATGCACCACGGAACCAGTTGAAACACAGCCGGGTCCAAGTGCTCTTTATTCGACAGTTCAAGAAAGGATTAACATCTAGAAGACCATCTAGAAGGAGAGGGATGCGAATGGTTCGTAACATACCTAGGTCTTTTAATTTTATTTATGACCTTAAAGCATCTAAGGCTCAGGCCGATTTGGGGAGGGGAAGGTGTCATCTAGGGCCTAATTTGAAAGTACCATTCCGGAATTAGCCTGGTGTGACAGAAAAAACCGTAGAGAAGCGTCAGTCAGAATAGTCGGCCGCTGAAACTCTACCCAAGGCCTCCCGAATGCTAAGCCAAGGCCTCGGACTCGACAGCCACGGCCGCTTGATAACATATTTGTGTGTAAATACGAAAATTAAAAAATAAACATTCATGAAAATCGGTTCAGTAGAAACGGCTGGGCGACTGGACAAAGCTTCTGCAGAAAAGATTCTCATAAGAAATACATAGGGAGGAAAATTAAATTCTGTTTTATTCAAAGTTGATGAAGAGTAGAAGATTGCGAATGCTTCATTATATATCCAGGCGTAATTAGGAACATTTTAGAAAAGGGAAATCACTCAAATCGGTCCAGTGAAAGCCGCTGGGTGACTAGACAAAGGTTTTAAGAAACTATTTTGAATATATTTTAATGTTTTCAAACATTTTCTGACAATTTTTGGATTTTTAAAAAAAATTGTATTTTTGAAAATGTTCCTCAAAATTCCATATTTTTGGATATTTGTTTTTAAAATAAAAATGTTGTGTTTTTTAATGTTTCCGAAAATCCGGCATTGATGGATTTTTTGAAAATCGAGTTTTGAAAATTATCCCGAATATTCATAGCAAGTGAACCTGCGGCCCGTTTGATTATCTTAGTAAATCTTTATACTTTTTAATTTTCCAACACTCATGAAACACCTTTTAAGCACATAACCATTCCAGGATTTTCCTCAGTCAGGGCAGGCAAGTGCTGGGATGGCACTGTCTTTATAGCCCCTGCCCGACACCTTGCAACAACCTTCCCCCCGCCCATCCCGGCCTGAGCCTTAGATGCCTAAAGCCGTAAATAAGATTCAAATTTAAAAATGAAGGTAGCAGTGTAAGATTTCATTTTACTTTTTACAGGTACATTTATTATATTTCACTTTTCTCCCTAGTGCTTTGACAGCCCATACCAATGTTTTTACATATGAAAATAGATTTAATGAACTTTCAAAGAAAAAAAAATACTGCAATCCTAAAGCTAAAGTACTCACCCGTTGGTGCGGGGTGAATAAAATGTGTTGGAAACATTCAGTGGGACAGTTAACAATGCTCGCTTACACGTGGCGGGCTGCGTCCATAGCTTGGTAAGTTTTGGGGGCTGCCTCCCTTTATCGTAACCATAATCTCTGGGTGTCTACGCCTCCATGGTGCAAATATGCTCTATCTGTTACAACCACCACCACTACTATTACTACAACTGCTACTACTAATACTCCTATTCCTACTACTACTACTACTACTACTACTACTAATAATAATAATAATAATAATAATAGTATAAAAAATATTACTCGCCCACTGGTGCGGGGTGAACAAAACATGTTGGCAACAGTCATCGGGGTGTCAAAAATACTCGATTCGCCGTGGCGAGTTGCGCCCCTAACTTCGGAAGTTTTTGGAGCTGCGTCCCCTTTATCGTAACTATAATTTCCGAGGAACTGCGCCTCCATGATAAAGATCTGCCCCCACACCTTCCGGCGCCTGCGACCCCATAGAGGAGTTTTTGATATATTTATTCTAGCCCACTCGTGATGGTACACCTTCATACCAAGTTTCGTTTCTCTAGTTTCAGTGGTTTGGAAATGCCTTTTTTCGGCGGCCATTTTCGATTAAGATGGCGACTTTTTTAACATTTACGTATGTTATCGTGACTCACTCGTGTTGGTACAACTTAATACCCAATTTCGTTTCTCTAGTTTCAGTGGTTTCCAAAATGCTTCTTTTGGCGGCCAATTTGGATTAAGATGGCAACTTTTTTTTTACGTTTTTTATACTATCCTGACTCACTCGTGATGGTACACCTTCATACCAAATTTCGTTTCTTTAGTTTCGGTGGTTTGGAAAATGCCTTTTTGGTGGCCCTTTTTGGATTAAGATGGGGGGACGTTTTAACGTTTTCTTATTTATTTCTTTTTTATTTTAGGGACCCTCCTTTTCACCCCCACCATTTAGCTATATTAGCTCAATCTTGTTTCTAGTGCCTGAGGGGCACAACAAATCTGAAATGGATTCTTTACAAGATTGGGGTAGACCATCCCCCGAATTCGTCTCCCTGCATGGAGGCACGGAGTCGATAGGACCTGATTGCACATTATTGATTTTAAAAAAAGATCTGGGAGGGTTGGGGGATATATTCTAATGGCCCAGTTCCCGGTGGACAAACCTGGCCTTATATCCGCGAGTTGGGGGGACTATATTACTTTATTATTTATTTTCTTCAGAATAATACATAAAATACAGTACAGTATTTACCATTTTTTATAGTTAATATATATTTTTAGTACATATTATTTACTCATTTTATGTTTCTATATTTAATTGCTTAGTTTCTTTTTACGTTTTCTTATAACTTATTATCGTGACCCACTCGTGATGGTACATCTCCATACCAAAGTTCGTTTCTCTAGTTTCAGTGGTTTCGAAAACGCATTTCTGGGCAGCCATTTTAGATTACTCTTACTCTTCAGTTGAGGAATGCTGTTTATTGATGACTCATCTACGTATTTAGCCGGATATTTTAAAAAAGAATTATCAAAATCGGTCCAGTAGAACGGACGGACGGACTGGACAAAGGGAGAACACTCGAACACTTCTCCTTCAGTTCGAGCTTGATGGAGAACTATGCGGTTTCTTGATGCTTGATCTACATGTTAAGCTGGATATTTAAAAAAAAGAATGATCAAAATCGGTCCAGTAGAACGGCCGGACGGACTGGCCAAAGTTTTAGCAAACTTTTTTAATATATAGATAAATAAAGGAAACCTGACGTTCCTTGAAAACGGTCAGAAAATATTTTTGCAAGATTCAGGATCGAACCGAGTACCATTGGCACCGAAATCTAAAACGTTACCGAATACACAACGGAACGAGTTGAAACATACCGTGGTCCGAGCGCTCTTTATACGATAGTTCAAGAAAGGATTAACAGAGTGCACTCGACTATTGTGTGCGCTTTTCCGCAAGAACATCTAGAAGAAGAGGGATGCGAATGGTTCGTAACATACCTAGGATTTTAATTTCATTTATGACCTTAAAGCATCTAAGGCCTAGGCCGGTTTGGGGAGGGGAGGGGAAGGGAAGCGGGAAGGTGTCGGCCAGGACTGAATTTGAAAGTACCACTCCGGAATTAGCCTGATGTGACAGGAAAAAAACTAGAGAAATCTCATTCAGAATAGTCGGCTGCTGAAACTCTACCCAAGGCCTCCCGAATGCTAAGCCAAGGCCTCGGGCTCGAGAGCCATGGCCGCTTGATAACATATTTGTGTGTAAGTACGAAAATTAAAAAATAAACATTCATGAAAATCGGTCCAGTGAAAGCTGCTGGGCGACTGGACGTTTTACGAAACTATTTTTAAAATATTTTAATGTTTTAAAACATTTTCCGGCAATTTTTGGATTTTTTTAAAAAAATGTGTTTTTGAAAATGTTCCTCAAAATTCCATATTTTTGGATATTTAATTTTTTTTTTTTTTTTTTTTGCTTTTGAATATGTTTTCGAAAATACGGCATTTATGGATTTTTCTTAAAATTGAGTTTTAAAAATTATCGCGAAAATTTATTGCAACCGGACCTGCGGCCCGTTTGATTATCTTAATAAATCTTTATAATACTCTTTAATTTTCCAACACTCCATGAAAAACCTTCCATCATTGAAGCACAGAATCGTTCCATGATTTTCTTCAATCACGGCAGGCACGGGATGGCACCGTCATTATAGCCCCTGCCAGACATCTTCCAACACCCTTCCCCCCCCCCCGTATCCCGACCTGAGCCTTAGATGCCTAAAGACTGTAAATAAAATTCAAATTCAAAAATGAAGATAGCAGCGTAAGATTTCATTTTACTTTTTGCAGGGACATTTATAATATTTCACTTTTCTCCCTAGTGCTTTGATAGCATATCCCATTATTTTACATATGAAAATAGATTTAATGAGCTTTCAAAGAAAAAAAAATACTGCAATCCTAAAGCTAAAGTACCCCGCCCGTTGGTGTGGAGTGAATAAAATGTGTTGGAAACATTCATTGGGACAGTTACCAATACTCGCTTACACGTGGCGGGCTGCGTCCATAGCTTGGTAAGTTTTGGGGGCTGCCTCCCTTTATCGTAACCATAATCTCTGGGTGTCTGTCTTCCATGGAGCAAATATGCTGTATCTGTTACAACCACCACCACCACTACCACCACTACTACTACTAATACTCCTATTCCTACAACAACAACTACTACTACTACTACCACTACATACAACAACAACTACTACTACTACTACTACTACTACCACCACCACCACTACTATAATAATAATAATACTCCTGCGAGATACTACTATAATGATTAAAAACATTGAACCTACATATTTTTATTTACAACAATCCACATTTAAATTTAAAAATTTATTGCCCGCCCGCTGGTGCGGGGTGAATAAAATATGTTGGCAACAGTCATTGGGGTGTCACCAATACTCGATTTCCCGTGGCTAGTTGCGCCCTAACTTCGAGAGTTTTGGGAGCTGCGTCCTTTTTATCGTAACCAGACTCTCCGAGGGACTGCGCATCCATGATAAAGATCTGCTCCCATATCCCCCAGGGCTTGCGACCCCATAGACTAACATGTAATTTGCCATCGGCCCGCAGGGCCACCAGGGCGGGACTTCTGGCCATCAAAAGCCACTTTCGACCTTATCGTTTATATGTAATTGTTTTATTAATTTAAAATGCATAGAGGAATTTTGATACATTTATTGTAGTCTACTCGTGATTGTACACCTTCATACTAAATTTCAGTGGTTTGGAAAATTACTTTTTCGGCGGACATTATTGGATTAAGATGGGGGACGTTTTAACGTTTTTCTTTATTATCGTGACCCACTCGTGAGAATACACCTTCATACCAAATTTCGTTTCTCTAGTTTCAGTGGTTTCGAAAACGCCTTTCTGAGCGACCATTTTGGATTAATATTTCTTCTTCAGTTGAGACTTGACGGAGAAGAATGCGGTTCTGTGATGCCTCATTTACATGTTAAGCGGGACATCTAAAAAATGGAATGAACAAATTTGGTACAGTAGAACGGCCGGACGGACTGGACAAAGAAAAACACTCAAACACTTCTCCTTTAGTTGAGACTTGACACAAAAGAAATGCGATTTACTAATGATTTATCTACGTATAAGCCCGCAAATTCTAAAATAAGACTGATCAAAATCGGTCCAGTGTAAAGGCTGGACGGACTGGCCAAAGCTTTAGCAAAGATTTTTAATATATAGATGATGATTAAAATCGGTCTAGTAGAACGGCAGGACGGAGTGTACAAAGGGAGAACGCTCAAATGCTTCCCCTGCATTTCAGACGTGACGGAGAGCTATGCGGTTTCTTGATGCTTAAGTTACGTGTTAAACTGGATATTTAAAAAAAATGATCAAAATCGGTCCAGTAGAATGGCCGGATGGACTGTACAAAAGGAGAACACTCAAATGCTTTCCCTGCAATTCAGACTCGATGTAGAGCTATGCGGTTTCTTGATGCTTAATGTACGTATTAAGCTGGATATTTTGAGAAAAGAATGAGTAAAATCGGTCCAGTAGAACGGCCGGACGGACTGGACAAAGTTTGTGAGAAATATAATAAATATTCCCCCATAAGGAATACATAGGGGAGAACACTCAAACACTTCTACTTCAGTTCAAGCTTGACTGAGAGGAATGCGGTTTCTTGGTGGTTCATCTACGTGTTAAGCCGGATATTTTAAAAACAGATTGATCAAAATCGGTCCAGTGTAAAGGTCGGCCGGACTGGCCAAAGTTTTAGCAAACATTTTTAATATATAGATGGTTTAATGTAGAAAGAATAAGCTCTAGCAATATTATTTTTCAGAATATTGATATTTAAGGATAACTTTTAATATAATAATAGACCATTTTTGTATGACGTTTTTGTATGATTTTTTTGTAAGCAGTGTGATTAATCATATTTCTGTTTTTGAAGGGAAATGGTTAACCTTTGAAGCATGCCATGTCAAAAGGCTGTTAAGTAACAAAAGCTTGTAAACTTTGTGAAAAATATATTGAAAGCTTAATAAAACGTTCAGTCATGTTACCAACATAAAGTAAAAGATACATTTTTATTACAGGAACAATATACAACTACCAAAACACCAACAGTTGATGATAGCAGTCCATTTCTAAACCAAGTTGACGACAGCGAATATGACATTTCTGATGTAAAATCCTCCGTTTATTAACAACGGATTGCATTTATGACATCAGTGTGTTAACGTAGTTTACTGACAAGTAAAGTACCCGAAGTGAGGACTCGAGTTGCTCATCAAGTGATACCTTAAATTGAAGCTAGTGACGAGTATAGTACACCTGTGAATTCCTAGCTGCAGAGCTCCAGTAATAAAAAGGTTATGGGGGGTCAAAGTTCAAATAGAAAGCGAATTTAGCTGCTTGTGATGTCCATGTTTTGCTGATTATCCCGATGGTCATACGTCGTACGTTGTGCCCAATTAATGTAATGTGTAGAAAGATATCCCTCTCTCTGCCTGATATAACGCTTTCTTTTATTCGTGTATGAATGTCCTTGTGCATGTTTGCTCCTGTTATTGATGCCAATAAAAGGTCTTTTTTCTTTTCGTTCCACGAAATGGAAGCAGGTGCTATCGTTCATGCTCTGTATGAGAAATATGGATTTGTTAATAGGAGAATGAATAGGTGTATGAAGATTCATTGTACAAACAAATAGTGGAGATACTTGAGGACAAGATGGAAACCATAGAAGAAGTTAGAACTCTTGGATTTGCTGGTGACAGTGATGAAAGCGATGATGGAGACTACGGTGATGACGTCTTTGATGAGGAAATGCCAAGTACATCGCAAGGTTCTCAAACACATCAAGAGTCTCCGACACCTGTAGCTTCTTCAGGTGAAGAATATCAGCCTTCGCCAAAAAAACAAAAACACATCTTGGACGATGATTATAAAGAAGCAGCTTACATGTTTTGGACACACAATGAGAACCCGGAAAAGAAACGAAGGAAATTTTCATCTGTCAAGTCACAGTATAGATTAATTCAATCG
>JAGDQP010062482.1:0-11872 GCA_022664845.1 Lepisma saccharinum
ACCTCCCCCAACCTGTTTCGACAATCACAGTCCGCCGCGAATTACATGACATGAACTTACGGGGTCGTGTTGCACGGGCCAAACCTCTCATCAGGGACCAGAACGCTTTAGCACGCCGTAAATGGTGCCGCGACCATGCAACTTGGACCGTTGACGACTGGAAACGTGTGGTATGGTCGGATGAGTCACCATTCACCCTATTCCAAACCACGGGCCGTGTTTATGTGTGGAGAACGCCCAAAGAAGCGTATGATCTGCAGTGTCTCCGCCCAACTGTGAAACATGGCGGCGGCACGGTGATGCTGTGGGCCGCAATATCATGGTTTTCATTGGGTCCTGTGGTCACACTTCGCGGACGCATCACTGCCAACGATTATGTCGCAATTTTAGGAGACCACTTGCATCCTATGGTCCGGATGTTGTTCCCGGACAATAACGCCATTTTCCAGGATGATAATGCACCCATTCACACAGCTGGAGTTGTTGCAGCGTGGTTTGAGGAACATCGGGATGAAGTTCAACACCTCCCCTGGCCCGCCCAATCCCCAGATCTCAACATAATTGAACATCTGTGGTCCATCTTGGAAACACGACTCCGGCGACGATTTCCACCTCTATCCTCTCTCACAGAACTGGCCGATGCATTGCACGAGGAATGGTGTAATATTCCACTTGCTACCATTCACGACCTCTATGCCTCCATCCCACGTCGCATCAAGGCTGTTCTGAAGGCGAAAGGTGGCCCGACACCATATTAATCTGGTAAGTTACACTTTCGTTCAGGTGTTTCCATTATTCTGATAAGCATCTGTATATATATATATACTGTTTATCAATTCGTGTTCCTGAGAAACGAAAGTTCTAAAGTTATTTTCATGAATTTTTCTACAATTGCTTACAAAGTGCGGGAATTCAAACTCAAAAGTGAATCTCGCTTATGGAAAAAACAATGTTAATTCAGAAGACCAGTTTTCCTTGTCTAAATTTGTTAATTAGTACCAACAAATTAAATCAGACACCGATTTCTGTCTATAAAATATTGTACGATAGCATCGCTCAATCTCGATCTTCTTCACTTTTCAGTTTGGACCAGCAAAAGGAGGTTAACTTTGTTCTGTAAAAGTATTTTCACAGTGTTAAAAGGGGGGTTTGTGAGCAATTGTAGCAAATTCGTGGAAATATCTAGAAAACTTTCGCTTTTATCGGTCTGTTTATCAGTTACACAAATTAATAAAGGAAAAGGTAAAGCTATCGCCTGTGCAATACACACGCGCCGTGAACAGCACTTGGGGATGTAGGGGTAGCGCTCCATATCTCGACCTACTGTACCAAATGAGGTGGAGTGGTCAGTCCCACGCTCGACCGCCTTTACCTTCCAAGGTGCCCGGGAGTACCAACAACACTTTGGTACTCAGTTTGATACGAGGCTGAGTGTAGCGCAGAGCGTCCAGCATGGGAAGGATGGGTGCCTAACATGTGACTGAAAATGTATCACAAAAATTCAACGCGATATTTTGAAACTGGCTAAATCAAAATAGGCTCAGATTGCGCCCTATTATGCTTACAATACAAACTGTCAAAATTTGCGTTACGTTCAACTTGTCATATACTTTTAATTAAAGTTTTAACTTCTCGATTTGCTAACGACAATTTTCTTTTGGTTATGTTAGATTCGTTCAGGCTAATTTACGTAAAAATAAACTACAATAAATGATCATATCTCAATGTGGCAATACTTACCCTACACTGGATTTGTTCCTAAAACTGCCATAATAAATTAATTTCATAATTCGAAATGAGAAAGAGGACACGCATACAAATGTGTTTACTTACCACACAATACATACAGACAAAATGTATCACATAGACTCAGTCTTACAGTTTCCTCGCATTTGAATTCGGTTATTCATAGCTGTTAAGCTCATTGACAAAATGGAGTAAGGAAAACGTGCTGGGCATTTCAGTCCGAAAACAAACCAACATGGGTTCAAATATTGTTCAAGCTAAAGATTTTTTTACAAAGCAATCGTGAATAATCTAGTCATTACTTCTCATACAAAACGGATAATATTTCCGACTGTGGAATGAAGCACCTGAGTCACTAAAGAGAGGAAGACGATTTACGAATGTTGGTTGGATAAGTCCAAATCAAGTCTCAGGGGGTTAAGAACACGTCATTGATCAGAAGTATGTACTTTTCCTGTTATTATTCTTAGAAAGAAACACTATAACATTTGTTAGGCACGTTCTGGGTAGAGATTCACTCGTGTAGTATCGCTAGCGTGCGGGACTTCTAATTTGAAGACGTGGGTTCGATTCCCCACTAACCAGTTTCTTTTTCGCATACACTGAAGTATTGAAACAGAGATTTATCTCCGGGTTGTGGAGAACTTACAAAACATCACTGGTCATAATCCGAGCAAACAGTGTGGGTTCTATTTGGCATTATGATAATCTAGTTTTTATGTTTTTCATTGGTGTTTCACTCTTCCTCTCTTTCTTGATGTATTGTTATCGTGTCTTCGCTGTGTCCTTCTCTTCTTCTTGTTTCTATCTTTATTTTTTCTCTTACTTTACACAAACTCTCTCTTTTTGTGCGTGTTCCAGAGCTATCCTAGGCCACTTTCGATGACCCTTTGATAGGGCCTGACCCAACATAGGTGACCCCGTAAACCGATTGACCCGGTCTGTAAAATCTATTTAACTGGGAATTGTGGCGTCGTATTTTTCGTGTTCTGGGGGTAACATATCCGGTCCTGGTCACCCCTGAAAGAGACACTGTTCAAACGCAATGAAATAATTAAAATCTCTCCTTCACCCTACAAGTTATCAGATCTAAATCGATTCACAGGGGCAGCATGGGTTCGAACCTTACACCCGACGAAACAGTACAAAACTTGACCAGCATCCCCGTACAGCCGGTGACCCGTTTCAGCTCGGCCGCGCTCATTCCATCTGTGCGAATTGTTATGAACGCTAGTTCAATAGTGTTGTAATTATTATAACGTTATATTCGAAATAGGTGGAATATAGAGTGGCATGTCCAGAAGAGACATATTTTAAGACATGAGTAGAAAAATTGGCCCCCTTTTTTTGATCATTTCAAGAGAAGAAATCTTTTTATATTAGTTCGGGACAAAATTCGTTTCCATCCTCTAATTTACCAACATACTATTACACGTGTTTCTTTTGTTTTTTACGTTTGCAATGTGGAACATGTCAGGTTTACTGTGCCTATAGGAACATGTTAATTTTCCTTTTGAACATTTGTAACTTTTCTTCTTGATACAGTTTGCATATGTATCTCTTTCTGATAGAAATTAAGCAGAAAAATTATCATCCATTCATTTTCTTTTTATGTTCAATTTGCATTAGTAATCTGGAATAGAAGGTATGGCCTACGGTATCTACTGGGTTTGTTAGAATCAGTGATTCCGCCAGAACCCGGCCCTTGTAGAGGGTGTCAGCCCAAATCCTCGAGACTACCCCAACTTTAACATATTGCGGACAAAATTTAATAGAAACGGTGCAAAATTCTACGTCCACCTTCCCAATTTTGACTTTACGCCACTCCCAATCTGAACATCCCGGCAGAATCCCTGATTACAAAGTACTCCGAACCAGTATGTTTAATAAACCCCACCGAATTTGCAAACTAACCCCGCGCAAACAAAGAATGTGTGTTACACTTTTGACATTATCCTATATGTGTCTCAAAACACTGGAGTTTCACTGGAATCAAGTTTGGTCTCCATTTTGAAAGTGACTTAATCAATGTATGAAGCCCCCTTTATATATTGGAATAACCCTGAACAAATATAAAATCCAAAAGTTACTTCTCTCTTGCTGTTAGATTTGATTTGTGAGAACTGAACTTTATACTGTGGGAACTGAACTTTATATTTTTTCTACGTTTAAATTCCATATTTTTATTTGTACTTCTTCATCTTCTTCTTCTCTCTCACCTTTTCTTTTCTCTCTCTCTCTTTCTCTCTCATTTCTCTGCCTCTGACTAACAGATATCCATCGGTTTCAATGTTTCATTGTATGTGTTCAAATTTCTCCCGCCATCAACTTATGTATATTGATTTGTCTCGCTTCTATTCTTTCATTTTATCGATACCAATACATGTCTATTTTGAAAAACAAAACATGCTCATGATGTTTGCTGGTTTCAGTATGGGCAAGACGAAGGAAGGAGAAAGAAGGGGTCTGTTTACCAGACACGATTATGGGATAAGAAGGTGCCACTTGGCTGGCGTTCGTTGTCGCATTTTTTTATGCCAAGTGTACCATCCCGGTATATGCCTGGCGTGGCTGAGGAAAACACTGGGAAGACCTAAGTCAGGACATTCAGCCGCTGGTACCGAACCGAGGACCTTCCGAATACGAAAATAACGTTTTACCAAGTAAGGTACGGCGCTCGGAAGAAAGCATACTCGTTTCGATGTTTATCACATGCACGCACACAATATCATCGGCACGCACACACAAAATAACGTAAATAACAACATGATATCAGAAATTATAAAGGATAAATATCGTGCATCGTGCCCTATTTTTAAGAACTGATAGAAACAGACCTTTTCTCTTGTCTTTCATGCATAACGTTAGTGTTCTATGGAATTCATTAAGAAAAAATAAGAAAGAAACTATAGGTTTTAAAGTTCATTTTTGTTTCTCCATGTTCGGTAAGGATCTTTTTTGTTGGACAATTTGAATTGAACTTTCCAGTACATTTCAACTAGTGGCCCACGTAAAATAAAAATGGTGTTTGGTTTCCTGTTTTGGTGTTTGAAATACGACTTGCTTACGTTTTTTCATTATTTGCTACACACTACAAGAAATCATGAACATCTTTCCAGAACCCAGGACATGTGATAATGTTTTCTCTTAAAGAAAAGAAAATTCCAACCCTTGCTCGTTCACGCACACACTCTCAGAATCATACACCGCCCACTCTACGTTAGTTGGGTGGCCTATCTTGTAGGCTTAGAGAAAAATCGTGTATAACAAGGTGATGTGAACATTATTTTGGCCATGGTAGTACAGTGTCGATTCTGCTAGAATTTGTCCATTCACGCGCACCTGGAGTTAATTTAAACGTTTATTAATAAAACAATTGTAAGTGTAATAACATCAGATATAGAATTTCAAGTAAATATTATCTTTATGATGTACATAAAACAATATGGATTTCGTGGTTTTTCTTCCAAACGCAAGATGGTTGATGGCCGGACTGCCAGATTGACAGGCGGTTATTTTTAGCTTCAAAATTTGGCAGCCTTCTATTCATCTCCTTCTATTCTAATTCCCCCATGGCAGTAATTAGCTCTTCTCAGGAAATAAGTGAATTTTCGTGCACGTGAATTGTATGTTAATTAAAACGCGGCCGTTAGCGTACTCTTTGATCATTATAATTTCGCTTATGCGTACGCAAAAATAAAAGTGCCTGTATGTATTATTACACAGTAAAAATAGCTGTGGTAATTTAACACAATGCGGTGTCTACCACTTTTGTGTGTTAAATCAACACAACACACGGTGTTGACTTCGGTACTAGAAGAAAAATAAGTTACGGTTGCAGTTAGATCTGAATATGGGTTGCTCAGTTAGAAGTCTAGCGTCTTACCTACTTCGCTAAATCGTCAGACAGAAAGAGCACTAGATTGAAACAATATAGCCAGAGGACCAAAAAATGTTGCTGAACCCTAAATACAAACAAAGTTACTCTCACGACTTATGCCATGATTTAATCACTTTTTCATCGGTCAATTAGGAATCAGAATTCCCATTCTCGTATAATATGTTCCATTTCTATGAAAGCAAGCGCAGGATTTAACATGTTGTTACGATAAGAAAGCAGTAATGCTGGTCAAGTGTTTGTCTGTCACCATCTTGCTTGCTTTCATAGAAACAGAATATTCTCAATGAATGGTAATTTTGGTTCTCAGTTGACAAATAGGAAGTAATTAAACCATGGGATAAGTCATGCAAGTACCTTAGTTTGTTTTGGGGATTCAGCAACACATATTGATCCCATACATTGTTTAAATCTATAGTGTAGTCGTTTAATTCAAATGTTGTTCACTAAATATCGTTTGCATCTAGTGCTCTTTCTATCTGACGATTTAGCCAAGTTGCCGATCCAGGTGGTCGTGCGGTCTAGCGACTCCAGGATCGAAGGTTCGAATCCCGCCTCGGGCATGGATGTGATTTTAACTGTGTGGTCCATAAGTAGGTTAAGAAAGATAAACGAAAAATAAATGGTCCCAATCGTATAAATAAACGCAATGTACTATGAGAGTTAAATAAACGAGATTTTTTAAAAAAAAGTCGGTAAGACGCTCGACTTCTACCTGAGCAACCCATGTTCATATCTCACTGCAGCCGTAACTTTTTTTTCACAGTACCGAAATCAACACCGTGTGTTGTGTTCATTTAACACACAAAAGTGGTAGTCACGCTGGGACACCGCATTGTGTTGAATTAACACAGCTATTTTCTGCAGTGTGTCTGAATTATTTCAATTGCGTTTGATTAAAATAAATAGCTCTGTTTGCACATTGTAAGTTAGTAGAAATACTTCCAGAAGCGCCAAGGTTGCAACCCGATGGTATTTCTTTAGATTTTTAGGCACAATATTATGAAAATTACTTGTGCTTAAGGTGCAGCGAAAATAATTTCCCGCACAGTGATTGCTTCGTAAAAAAAAATATAATACTTCAAGTATCATACTATGGATAATTTCGTACGCCAACCGCCTGGATAGTAGTTTGTAATGTGGGATCGCATCCGTATTATCCATCGATATTAATTTCACACATAATTATTGTCTTGATAGTAGTGCATCAGTGACAAAATGTATGAACAGTTGTTCTCTTAATGATACATTGTTGAATATAAAATTTTGAGAATAATTTCTAGTGTGATGACTACCTCGATTACAGACAGAGATATACGAAACTTAATTCTTTTTTACCATTTTGGTATATGCCCAATTTGTTGTACATGCATTTACTTACGCAATGTCTATCCTCTTTGACCTTAAAAAACCTGATATATTCAGTTCATACTATAAGACATAGTAAACTATCGTATCATACTTCATTTGGTTAGAATACTGTTAGTAAATCCATGCAAAAACAATATATGAATTTGGTCACTGCAACAAGCCTCGTTACAGGTTATATGAAGTACGTATCGTCTTACCGACAAGAAGGATTTTATGAGGCTGAGAAAAAAGCAAAGAAAATGGCAGAGGCTTTAGATGTTGAAGCCGTTCGCAAAAGGAAGAAGAAAAGGATGTTCGAATACGAAGGAGAGGACGAGGGAGTGCAGCAGACAGCCGAAGAGCGCTTCAAGATTGAGTTTTTTTACGTGACAGTAGACAAAGTGTTGAAGTCTGTTGAGGAACGATTCGAGCTCTTCAAAGAACACCCGGATTTTTGGGGATTCCTCTACAACCTAAAAGCATTACCTGAAGACCTATCGGCTCACTGCAAAGATCTTCACATAGCACTGAAAGAGGGAGAAAGTGCGGACATAAATGAAACGGAGCTCGAGGAAGAACTGAAGCATTTGAAGTTCAAACTTCCTAAGGGACAAGGTACTCCTATTTAGACCATTAACTTTATAAATCAGAACCAGCTGGAGGATACCTTCCCAAATGTGTGTGTAGCTTTGAGAGTTCTTCTTACCACACCCGTAACTGTTGCGAGTGCTGAAAGGAGCTTTTCAAAGCTCAGGCTAATCAAGACATACTTGAGATCGACGATGCCAGATGAGAGATTGTCATCTTTATAAGTCGTTCCACATGGGATTGCCGTTGTTTACGTGGTGGCGCTGATGTAGTCAACAGTGACTCAGTCGCCGACTGTGTGAGAGACGACAGTGTTGCAACGTACAATATCCTAAGTTCGCTTAGTAATCGGAAGGTGCTGGGCAGTGTTCGATTTGTTTTAAATCACGAAGGGTGGGGGATGTCCTAAAACTAGTGGGTGATTGTACGTTTCAACATACTGCATTTTTGGGTAGAAATAGATTTTATCCCGGGTTGGAATGGTATTCAGAATCAACAACCGGAGATTATATCCTCACGAACCAGGGAACATAACCGGCACGCCCCCCCCCCCCCCGCCGGTCCGACAAATGGAACACTGGTCCTGGGAACGATCCCAGGGGCCTTCAACAATCCTGACAGCTTTTTCAGGGTTTCTCCTCAGTCACACCAGGCAGATACAGGGATGGTACCTACAAACTAGGCCCTGGCCGTCTACCTTTCAAAATCTTCTCCATTACCCTGTCCCATTTTGAGCCTGAGATACTTGGCAATGAAATATTTCGAAAGTGTGTAAACTTAGAAAGGGATATAGAAAAAATATGAGTTTCTATAAAATTACCACACTAAATACTCGCCTGCGATTATTATCCCCACACCACTATTTTCTGCTTGTGTTCCGGATTTTGCATGTTGTTGAAACTTTCTGCTCCCTTTTTGAAGTCATGTTGTATATTCGTCACCCTTGTCATACTTTTCCTAAGGTTCTTAACATCGCCTTTTGTAGAGGAAAGAATGATTTTTATTTATTTTTTTACTTACCAGAAATTCTATGCATTATTTATAGCAGGGGCGGTCGAATGGCGGACACCGAACCCCGAAGCCTTTTATCCCGGAACTCCACGTTTTAATACAAATTTAAATTTATTTATGACCTTTTGGTACACTTGGCTCACGTCGGGTTTGATACGATATTCAATAATAATGTGTGAATTGACTATATGTACACACTTTACTAGTTGAAAAAAATGTAATGTGAATTAATTTCCTTTTTTTAAAAAAAACTTTTTTGTAATTACACAACTATACGGAGTAACTAATAACCACACTCTTACTGCCCTGTTTTATTTATTTATACTGAGCCACCGTAGATCAGTGGTAGAGCGTTGGTGTAGCAATCGGGAGGTCGTGTGTTCGGTCCCAGGGGCCGACCATCCTGACTGAGTTTTTTTCTGTCAGATCAGGCAAATTCCCGGATGGCATCTTCAACATATGTCCTGACCGATACCTTCCCGAATCCTTTCCCCTACGCTAGCCCGACGTGAACCTCAGATGCCTAAAGACCATAAATAAATTTCAAATTCCCTTTAATTTAATGGTATATAGGCATCTATGGCTCGGGCCGGGATGCGAGATGGAACCGTTCAGGACTTAAGTTAAATGTACCATCCCGGAATTCGCATGGTGTGATTCAGTGCTGGATCTATAAATTTTCCTATGGGGACAAAGTTAAATTTTGCCACCCCTTCCACCTCTCTTTTGCCGACCTTTCCATTGTTTTTCTTAGCCAAACAACACGACCGGCCGACGCGATGGCCACAACATTATCTCGCATCACGTAGTGTACTTTTGTTATCTTCTCTGAAGCCTGTCATGGCTTCGCTATTACTAACTCCAGTAAGACAGAAGACCTGCCTATCTGACTTGAATCGCGGTTTTGAATTTTAAAGATGAAAGTAGCTTGTGTGGAATAAGAGGGAAAAAATGTCTTAGCGCGCCGGTATTGAAATTTTGAACACTTTTAGTTCAATTTCAATTCAATATGCAATTTTACTTCCATTTTTAAGAGCTTTTATTTTTTATTGTTAGCTGTTTGCCGCCCTAAGCGAGCTTCCTGGGGTGCTTGCCCCCTTCCCCCCCCCCTTAGATCCGGCACTGGTGTGATTGACGGAAACCTCAGTCAGGATGGTCTGCCGCTGGTATATAACAGAAGATGTCTTCAATACGAAGTCAACACTCTATTATCTAAGCTACGGCCGCTTCGTCTTATTGTTGGCCTAATGTCTTATACAGAGTCGACTAACTATCTGGATCACGAAGTCTTTTTATTGAGATATTACCATTTATCCAGTCCTCAGAAGAAAGTTATTAGAGACCCTTCTATTATATGTATCCCTTTACTCCCTTACTCTACGAGGATCTTTCTTTCGATGTCTCCATTTTATGAAAGCAAACACACCTAACACGGCGCCAGAGATCACCGATCGCTTTGACCTAAGATTATTTCATCTCTCTCAGCACGTAGGGCCTCGGAAGATGGCAGTAGACTTCAGGTATACTTAGAACAGAACGGCAACTTCCCGATTTTGAGTGTGTGTGTGTGTGTGTGTGTGAGAGAGAGAGAGAGAGAGAGAGAGAGAAGGAAAGAAAGAAAGAGACAGAACGCGGGAGGGGGTAGTAGCAACTGTTGCTGCACACACCTATATCGAGGGAGAGAGAGAGAAAAAAAAAAGATTAAACACTGAACCTGACACCCATGAATAATTAATATCTTTGCCTCTGACTTTTATAGTATGTAGCAGGATTTTTTTTTTCAAACAGTTATCGTGGACTAAATGACTACTGTATATTCCGACGCTAACGAATTCAGGACTATTTAAACAAAGTTATGTACCATGTACTCTGCAAAAAATTACTGAGTTTCAACACTGCGTGAGAGAGGATAAGTGTCACGTATGAGCTAGGTTGTGTGTGTGTGTTTACTGTTTAGTTCAGTGTTTGGCCGCTCAGCACAGGGGAACTTAAATGTGAAACGGGTGATAGCTATTTTATCGGTTGAAAATGACGTTGCTCATGAGTTGGACTTCTCAACTGTGATCCGCCAGTTTGCTCAGTTAAAGGCTCGCAAAGTGTCTTTTACTTAAACTTATAAACTTCTCTAAAACTACCTTTGTAGTGGAACTGTGAACCGAATAATAGCAACACAACCAGCATAAACTTGAACATCATAAACTGAATGTTTGAAATTGAAGTCTTCCTAGTCTATAGAGAGTCTGCGTTAACTATGTGTAATAGGCTTATTAGGAAAAAAAACGTTAAAAAAGCGCGGCAATAACTCCACCTCATGGGTGATGTGGAAACGAGTAACATTTGAACATTGCGTTTTTATTTAGATATTTACTGTTCATCACTGAAATTGCAAGTTCAAGGGGGCGCCAAATTTTGCTCTCGCACCAGCCGCCATTTTGCCAAGGCTGCCACTACTAAACCATTACCATGAAGCATACAGATTACAGATTAAATTACACATAATACAGATTAAAATATTTACATTCAAGGTTTATGTGACCTAGTGACACAGATATCAGTAATCGTTTAGGACAGATATTTAAGCAGATTCTGTTGTAACGGAATTTGCAGTAAAGGTTTGTGTAAAAAGGTATGCAATGGAACCTGCTGGTTTAAAGTGAATAGAAAAATAGATTTTTTAGTAGATTTGTATCTAATATACGAGAACACCTGTTAGTTCATTAACCTGGCGCCGACTGCGGTGGTCGACTGACTTCAGGCAGAAGGGTTCAGTTCACGGAGTGTCAGGAACATGTCCCGGGTGATGCTTGTGGAACTTAAACTACTTGTATTTCGTTGAGATAAGCCGTAGTAATTAGTACTAAAATGATATAAAAGGGAAGTTTACGAAACGTCCTTGTATCTGATTGAGATTCGATCTACTATTTTCTTCATTCTTCTCATAGAACCAACGCTTGATGGACAAATTATTTCTATGAATGTTGTAGTAGGCATTCTCGGAATACCGCGTTAGATAAACAACAAAAAAACATGCTAATTCACTCAATCTTAAAGATGGTGTGGAAAAGGCTAAAAAAATAAATGTTTTAGTGTGGAACCGAAGAGAATTTAGGACACCAAAATGGTCTGTCTAGTTTTGAGCGATTTTCGCCTCATGTGCAGTTCTGAATAAGTGCTATATTACTATAAAAGAGAACCATACTTTGGTATTAAGACAAAATCTATAATTGCATAATGTACTATCATGGCCAAAATAATGTTCACATGACTTTATTATACACG
>JAGDQP010062483.1:0-11872 GCA_022664845.1 Lepisma saccharinum
AGGGAAATAATCTCACTTTTCATGATTTCCATTCCTTGCTATGCTTCTCTTTTGCGGCAGTCAGATTGTTTAATAAGTGAGGACAAACTTCTCTCATTCTAGTATACGCTCGATATTTTCGCGGCCTGTTGCTCAATCATTTCCAAATGTTTATAGAACGGAGAATTGAACAAGTGACACGGACAATTCATTTCAGATGGAATTTCTTGTTTAGCTTTCAATTGCAACCATTTTTAACCTTTACCTCTGCAGTAACCTGATATGACGCCTGGCATCTCTTAGCTCCATCGTGGGTTATTACAATCCTAAGCATATTTTTGTGTTTGTTTTAGCATATTGTTGTGTGGGAAACATATAAGCAATAAGCATAAACATTCTGAAAAATAGGAGTAAATCCTTAAAAAGTGACCAATAAAATAACTTAAAAACAAGAAAATTACCACTAAATCCAAAAATGGCGAAAAATGAAAAATAATGCAAAATAAAAATTACGTTTTTAGCTTCAGTTTAGAGCGAATGAGTTTTTAATATTATCGGCATCGTTCCCAAACCTTCAGGAAAAATATGATATTTCATCAAGTTCCTAGCCCTAGTGGTTTTCCCTACTGTTTCAGATCATGACAGATGCGACGGTGTATGGCTCATATCTGTCTCACTGGCAGTTAGTATGATCTAGTGGAGGACATGAAAAATACAGATGGAGAATACTAAGCTTTGGAAAGGACTGTCAGTTTTAGAGTCAAAGTCATAGTTTACCTCACCGCTTTAGACCATCACAAATCCAACGGTATATGGCTTATCTTTGTCGGACTTGTAGTTAATGAGATCTAGGAGTAGGACTGATGGAGAAGAGTAAGCAAGTGAAAAGGACCTGTCAGTTTTAGAGTCAAAGTCATATTTTTCCGCACCGTTTCAGACCATTGAAAATCCAACTGTGCCCATGTCTGTCGGACATGTAGTTGCCGCGATCTAGGGAGGAGTTCAGACAGATAGCAAAACCTACAATATCTTCCCTTATGCACTGACGCTTATACGGGCGCGGTAATAATTTTATTAATGACAGTTAATATTAATTTAACCGGTTTTCTTTCATATTAACAGTTTCTTTCATATTAACAGTACAATAATAAGTTATTTATCACCAAGATGATCAATATCAGAGCTATTTGATGTTAGTTCACTTCACAAGCTCGCATGCACCTATGCACACGATTAGAATCACAGGACATTCACATTGTGTGGATTTCCAACACAGAGCACTACGAGAGAGGAAAAACTTGAACAGATGTATGTACTAAATTGAAACATGTGTATTACTCTTTAATCGAAGTTGCTGCTTACACGTGTGACATTGTGTGCAGTGGTGTTTAAAATTAAATCACATGCACTGTAGAACATACAGCAAGACAGCATGCTCAACATAATATACGGGAAAAAGCTTTATGCTGCGTTAATTAAACGAATGTGTAAAGTAACTGAATTTAATTAATATGTGTGTGTTTTCCAGAAGCTATATAACATGCGAGGGTATGCATTATCTCAAATTGAAGTTGGAATATTATGATGGAAATGTCAAATGTTTGCACGAAGGAAAATGTTCTATTAAGGCACTTAAACGTACGTGTGTTACTCATTAGTTCCGAGAGTTAAATTACAGAATACTTTTGAATAAATTAAGAACTCCTGCCTAATTTTACACAACGATTGAGGGGATCCTTTCTACATTCGTAACTTTACCTCGTTATAGAAAGATCCTGAAATCGATTTCCCTAGAGCATGGGCGATAAATATTTATTTTGTTTTCTCGCATTTCTACCAGATGAATAGCATGAAGGTTCCTTATCAAAATAGTAGTAAATTTCTTTAACCTTCCACAATAATAGTCTACGACTAACCTACGGAAGCAGATTAACAAGAAAATGTCATATG
Organism: Lepisma saccharinum; assembly: GCA_022664845.1. NCBI lineage: Eukaryota > Metazoa > Arthropoda > Insecta > Zygentoma > Lepismatidae > Lepisma > Lepisma saccharinum. The sequence continues at coordinate 1,930 of JAGDQP010062483.1, forward strand.
CATATTACCATAAGATATAACTGACATATTTTCAAGAAAATACAATAAAATATAATATAATGTTACCGCATTGGATGCTTTAAATGAACAACGCTGGTCAACACGAGTTCATTGTCCATTACAGTAGAGGGATTTTAAGGCAATTTTGTGTTGCTAATTACAAATGGTTTGGGTTTAACTATATTGACTTCTTTCAGATACTTCCCATAGGTGTTCAACCTTATGGGGACGGACCTCACCCTCACATGCAAGCCGTGAGGGTGAGATCTGAGCGAAGACGTGAGGGTGAGGGCAAAGTTGGGACGTGAGGATGTTAGGGTGACGGCTGAGCGAAGACGTCAGGGTGAGGGTGAGTGAGCGTATGTGAGGGTGAGGGTGAGGGCAGATTTAAGATGAGAGAAATTTGAAACGTGAGGGTGAGGGCTGAGTGAAGACGTGTGAGTGAGGGTGACTGCAAAGTTGGAACGTGAGGGTGAGGGTGTGTGAGGGTGAGGGTGTGTGAGGGCTGAACGAAGACGTGAGGGTGAGGGTATGTGAGAGTGAGGGCTGATCAAAGATGAGAGGGTGAGGGTAAATTTGCAACGTGAGGGTGACGGCTAAGTTGGAACGTGTGAGAGTAAGGGTGTGTGAGGACTGAACAAAGACGTGAGTGTGAGTGTGAGTGTGAGTGTGAGTGTGAGTGTGAGTGTGAGTGAGGGTGAGAACGTGTGAGGGCGAGGGATGATCGAAGATATGAGGATGAGGAAGAGTGTTGGCGGTAATATGCTATACATTAAAAGGTACCATACACAACATTTTCAGAATCGGGTATCCATTATGTAATTCAGGGGCATGATATGTCACGTTTGGCTATACGCTTCTAATCTTTGACTTAACACCCGACTCAAGTACAAATCTCCTACATCTGCGCAACAAGAAATTGTTCTTCTTTAAGTTCATTTTAACCAACCTCTATCTTCCCCTGTTACCACAATCATCTACGGAGAGATTTTCTCACAATTAGAAATAAATTTTCAGAGAGAGTAAAATGTTAAACACAATCCAACTTTATGAAGCTTTACAGCAAGACTCTATGTTTCGAGATCATACAATAGGACTGTACACTGAAGATCAAGTACCGGGATTTCTTTCTTCACTGCCTGCAGCTATTATTGCCAACACAGATTCTAGTCATAAGCCTGGGCAACATTGGAGTGCTATATGCATATACCCTTCAGATATTGGAGAGTATTTTAATAGTTATGATTTATTTCCTTTTATTCCGTATCATATACGGGTTCTGAAACGTAATGTACATTTTATACTTGGAGTAACACACTTATTCTAGGTAATTTATTTCCAGAGATTCCACCAGTATTTTCAATTTGGGGATGTAAAGTAAAATTAGTAAGGTGTAAGTGGAGTTTTGCACGGTTTCTATCGATTTTTGACCGCAACAATGTTAAAGTTGTGAAGATCTAGAGGATTTGGGGTGGTGACACCCTCCACAGGGGAGGGCTCTGGTGGAATCACTGTTTATCTCAGTTTTGTGGACATTATTGTATTTAGCCTGTCAGGCATCAGAAAAATCATTACAACCATATTTTTCTGTAAATTTTCAAATGATGATAGTAACAGTAACAATATTATGATTAATTCGTTTGTGAGAAGGATAATGACACATTACTTTATTGTGTTTGAAGGTCACTGGCGAGAGATTAAAAGTTCTCCGTAAACCTGTATGTATATGTGATAATAAACTCAGTAAAATAATATGTCATACGGTAATTGTTTTAATTTTTAATAGCGTATACAGTATTACATAGGGTAGGGTGTATATGGTGCTAATGCAAAGAAAGTTGCATACAGTATTGAATTAAATCGTATACAAAGACGCCAAGTTGCATACGATATATACTATAGTTACTTAAAGTATTTGGTTAAATCCCCTTCAGTACTTAGGTTAAAATAAAACGACATATTAGATCAAAAATCTGCATCTTGGGTTATAATATGTTGTATATGTATTGTGGATTTTTTTAAAATGCCAAACAGGCGGGCATCTAGAATATGTAGTTTAAACATGTAACCTCCATGCACTTTGAAAATGTAAAAGAGCTTTGCTATTGGTTCGATTCTGGCGCGCTTTTTCTGGTGAAGGGGGTGGAGCCATCTTACCTTCGTGTTGGAGTTGAAGTGTTGAGCATGAGAGATGTACGTGAAAACGCAAGTTGCTTATAAAAGTGGTTTGTTTCGGAAAGTGAACAAATTAACAACAAGTTTGTAATATCACTTGAAATCAAATATTTCGTTCACTATAAGAATATTTTCTGTGAGAAGTTCTTTTTTCTTTCAATCATATGGTAGTGACATACGAGTTAAGAGGCCGCATCCCGCTGATCAACTCCCATTTAACCTAATGTTATTTTGGAATAATCATAGCTTTCTTGCTAGTTGGAATATTTTAGTGTTTCTTACCTTGATTTTGAGAACAACGAAATCCCTTACATTTCTACCCTTTATTTTTTGGAAAAGTTTCTTTATTTTAATTACAACGATTGTTAAAGATATGATAATACGCAAAATGTGATGTAATGACGAATTTAACATTTCCTATTTACGTTATCAAAATTCTAAAAAGTACGTTAATATATATATACACCTTTCTGAACATAGCTGTTAAATTGAATGTCAATAGTTCTTTAAGAGTTCATGTTGAGAGCAGGAGAAAAAGTGAAAAGTGCAGGAAAGTAAGTTTATGTGAGTTTTGTGCAAAATATGTTTTACTAGTGCTAATACTCTAAATTTGAAAGATGTTATTAAATCTGTTTTAGAATGAGTTAAAGTTTCCAAACATTGCTGAAGAACACAAAAATTGCATGAGAGGTTGAATAGTGTGGTTGCATTTTGCTAGTAGTTCTCATAGTATTTGGATGTAGTGAAATTGGACACGCAGCAGTAGTACTTGTCACATTTTCCTAGTTACAAGTTAAGTAGTTGTGTTTTTAAACAATTTTGCTTACCTTAAAATAGTATTTTTCCCGAGTCTGAAGGCGATATCTAGTTTTGCAGAATCTTTCTCGGTTTTTTTGCTATTTTCCAAACTTACATCTTTTTCACGAAACTGGTAGATTTTCAATCTGTAATTCTAACTTTGAGATAATTGCTTGGATCAAGTATGAGTATGCGTAGAAAGATACTAACAGAAAAGCTCTGCAGAAAAGACCAGTAGAATAAGATGAAATTAATTGTATGGGCGGTAACAGGGACCGGTAGGAAGACCAAAGGAGAGGTGGTACAATGGGGTCAAAGAGGACGCTGAAAATGTACTAGAGCCTAGAAATTGCAAAAAATATCATAGAACAAGGAGAAGTGGAGGCAACTTATTGGAAAGGTTAGGGCGGCTCAATTTGAGCTGTAGCGCCATTGAAGAAGAAGAAGATTAAATCTGTTGAGTTAGGTATTTTAATAGAGTATGTAGTTATTTATTACTAAGAAGTAGGCCTATATCGGCTTTATTCACGTGATTTAAGTGAACTGTGCAGAAATACATTTTGTCGAAAATATATCTGGGACATTCCATGACAAATCATCCAATTTCAGAAATAATGGTTGCATCACCATTTTAGAAAAAAAAAGTATATTTCTTACGTGCCATAGGATATCAGAACACTTTTGAAAAAAAAAAGCTCTGTACTTAGTTGCCCTGAGGGGGCAATATTTTTAACATGGCTGGTGACATTTTTAGAAAGCGCAGAAATGTATGGAAATATGAATGTCTAAAAAGAATTAAAAAATAAAACAGAATAGCTAGAGAATTGAATCAAAAGTCGTTGTATAGCTCCTGAAGGGTTCTGTCAACATCTGGAAGCGCATTTTCTCAAAATGAATTTCTTCTAAAAATTGGGCTGAATAAAAAGTAATTAATTGTATAAAATAGGATTTTGAAATAAATTTATTTTTGTGATGGAGCTGAAAATAAGGTTGCAATTTTTGACAATGCTTAGGCTCACTAACTGACTGACTGTATAGAAAAAAAAATCATGACGTTGAATCACACCTCTCGTCTTCTCCAGAGGTTCAAACATGGCTCTTGCCGAAAAATGCCTGATTTCGGGCTAAATATCTCCGATGGGTCCTCATGAAAAAAATTTAAATTTGGTGTCAAGCAAGCCTTCTATATGCCCAACTTACAGTAATATTTGAGACCTTAATTTCAAAGTGTTTTGGTCAGTGCAAGTGGATTTTCTCAGTGGACGCATACTGTGCGAATGCATATGTGATATCTTCAAAAGAAGCCACACTTCTGGGTGAGAAGGAGTTAAATATAAGGCTACATTTTTTTTAATATTTAGACCTCCCAACAGGGTGTCAGTATACAAAAAAATATGGTGTCGAATCACACCCTTGATTTTCTGCGGGGGATTAAAAATGGCCCTTCGCCGAAAAATGTCGGATTTTGGGCTTAAATTTCTCAAATGGGTCCTTCTATTTTCAATTGGTTTGGTCAAGAAAAGGCAGTTCATAAGAGTTAAAATTGAACGCTTCAAGTAGAAGTAATATGAAGCTAAACATAAACATAAAATTCGCTTGCACTAACCAATACACTTCAAAATGGAAGGTGTAATTTCTACTGTCAGTTGGGCATATACAAAGCTTCCTTGACACCAGATTTCAGACTTTTTCATGAGGACCCATTTTAGATATTTAAGCTTTAAATCCGGCATTTTTCGGCGACGGTCCATATTTGAACCCCGCACAGTGGGGCATAATCCCCAAAACATTGGCAAAATTAAGGAAACTGTTATAAGACTTATAACGCTTGAAATATTGTTTATGATATTTTGTTGATGAGTCAAAATGATGAAAGGTAGCAAGTAAATAGTCTTTGTAATAATATAGAAGGTCGATCTGCGTAGATGTGTCCAATTTTGAATCGTCCTCCCCTGCTCACAGAATGGACCGAACCAAGTGGTTAAAAGCGCAGGAGAAAGCCATGACCTGTACACTGCAAAATATAGCTGTGTTAATTCAACACAATGCGGTGTCCCAGTGTGACTACCACTTTTGTGTGTTAAGTCAAAACAACACACGGTGTTAATTTCGGTACTGTAAGAAAAAGTTTCGGCTGAAGTGAGATTTGAATATGGGTTGCTTAGTTAGAAGTCAAGCGTCTTATCGACTTGGCTAAATCGCCAGACAGAAACACAAGATGCAAACGATATTTGCACAACATTTGAATTAAACGACTACACTATAGATTTAAACAGCGTATGGGATCAAATAATCAAATATATGTTACTGAACCCCTAAAACAAACTAAGTTACTTGCACGAATTATCCCATGGTTTAATCACTTCCTATTTGTCAATTGAGAACCAGAATTCCCATTCATTGAGAATATTCTATTTCTATGAAAGCAAGCAAGATAGCTACAGCCAAACAATTGAGCAGCATTACTGCTTTCTTAACGTAACAATATGTGAAATTCTGCGCTTGCTTTCATAAAAATGGAACATATTCTCAATAAATGGGGATTGTGATCCCTAATTGACCAACGGAAAAGTGATTAAATCATGGCATAGGTCGTGAGAGTAACTTTGTTTGTGTTTGGGGTTCAGCAACATTTTTTATCCTCTATGTTGTTTCAATCTAGTACTCTTTTCGTCTGACCATTTAGCGAAGTCAGTAAAACGCTCAACTTCTAAATGAGCAACCCATGTTCAAGTCTAGCTACAGCCGTAACTTTTTCTCTCCTAGTACCGAAATCAACACTGTGTGTTGTGTTGATTTAACACACAAGGTACACCGCATTGTGTTGAATTAACACAACTATTTTTTACTGTGTAGTAGTGAATCACTATCGCAAGCTTATCTGGTGTTCATCATACAAACATCGTTTAGAAATCACTGTCGCTTTCACTATCTTGGACACTGTCGCCCGACCTTTTAATAACTAAAAACGAATCACCGTCTGACACTTCAGGACATTTGATGAGACAAAATACATCAGGAAGAAAGTTTTTACGTTCTGTGAGGTGGATGAACGAGACTTGATATAAGCAAATCAGGGAAACTAATAAAAAATGAATATCTTCATTTGAGGAGGACCTAGAAATTTTTCTGAAATGATTTCGCCTGAAACACTTCATGTCCTTATTTCTACATTCCCTAGTTCTTCTGATAATTGATCTATCGGAAGAATTGCGTTTGGCATAATGGTGGATTCATGGACTAGAACACACTGGCAAGCATGTAGAACCAAGGATACATCTCGACAAAGAGTTTTGTGGTTCATTCACATACTTATCGAATACAGCCGCATTTACGTCAAACGCAGAAGACAAGTCCTGTATAGAAACTGCGGATAGACGAAGTTCCTCATCAAGACCAGTAACTTTTGCAGATTTTTTTGGTAAGATCGTCGAATTGTGTTGTCATCATTTGTCGTTCAGCTTCCTCCCGGTTTCACTTGGTCAATAAGTAAACCAAACTTTCCTCTGAATTGGTTTTAATGGTATCCTTTTGTGAAACGTTGATAACTCATAATTGTGGGATGATATATCAGCCTTTTTCACCTTTACATTTTAGAGAATGTTCATCTTCTTTGGGGCTGCCTTACATATTTTGTCCAACTAGTCTGCATTGGTCTAAAGGGGCAGCGACTGGCAGCCAATGTTTGTTCTCTTCAACTACAAAATATAGGCTACCATCTTGAACAAAAATTACAGCGGGTAGGTACCGGTAAAAAATGACTTTCACTATTTTCCTTCGCAGTAAAACGAAGATGTTCTCTTACCACGAAAACATATTCTATCACATAATTAGCAACGAGTAGTTACCTAGAGTTATATATGGTTTATGATCAAGTTATTTTTACCAACAAATATTTTCACTTCAACACATGGCGGAACTTAGGGTACATTGCAAAAACTGTACCTTTGAATAGTGGGTACAAAATGTCGTGTACCTACAATTTTTGAGAGGCAGTAGCGAAGAGTTAAAAAAAACGATGGTAAAATATGAATCCCTGTGCCCGTCACTGATTCTCAAAAATTGTGGGTACAGTATACAGCCTATTTTTCAGAGGCAGTGACGGCACAGGGATTCATATTACCATCGTTTTTTTTATTTATATATTCCCTCCCAAGAACTGGGAGGCAAAGACCCGCCCATCTAAACCCAACCCTGGGTTCGCCACTGCCTCTAAAAAATTGTGGGTTCAAAATCAAAGGTACAGTTTTTTTCAGTGTACAGAATGTCTCATGGAACGCACCTTACAATTCCGCAACTTACTGATCCTGCACAACATGTCTGACTAGGGATACATCAACTGTGTAATCGTTTTCGCATTGCCTCATTATCTATCTATTCACCTAATCACAAAAGTTTTAAATTTTCAGAAGTTTACTTTTGACATTTTGGTCACGTTTCTGGGATACGTGCCCCACTGTGCCCGGTAGAAAAACCGGCATGTGATTTAGCCCCATCAATTTTTGTATGCACTCAGTTGGTAGGTCTAAACATTACATAAAATTGTTGCCTTGTATTCAACTCCACAAAAGGATGGTGGCCTTAATGAAGATACCAAATTCCCATTTGCATTGTATGACGGAGAAAATCCGCTTGCTCTGATCTTTGAAATAAAAGTTGCAATTTGTACCATTAGTTGGGCACATATAAGGCTTCTTTGGCATGCAGAATTTCTTAATGAATCAGTTCATCAATTTACGCAATAGAGTGTATAAGATCTACATGAATTTTACATTGCATTGAAAGTAAGCAACGTAAGTTAGAACTTTATGAAATTTCTCAACCTATTCTGTCATATTTCATAGAGAATAATTTGACCAACTGGACGTTGAAACTTCTTTACATTCCGCAACGTCTCTGGTATGGAGGTTCATATAGAAACCTAGTCTCACATTCCTTTTTCTCACCCCCTTTACTATCTCGTTCTGGCTCCTGGTCCACTATGGTTCCGCACCAAAAGTGAGCGTCATTTGAGTTCCGTGTTTATGATTTTTTTTATTATACCACCAGAGTACTGTTTTCTCCTATCTAGCCCCTTTGAAAAATCCATATTGTATGCAAGGATGTACAATAAAGGATTTTTTCTTTACATGAACATTTAACTAAACAATAAAAGTGGATAGACAAAGCTTCTTAACTTGGTTTCGAACATATGATCGTACGTAAAATACGTAAAACGTAAAAACTAATCGGAGTTTATGGTTCTTTTTATTACAAAACCATTATTTTGCGTTGTCGCTTGCAGCTGTGCGTGGAGACAGGTTATGCTCTGATAAAAAGAAAACTTACAAAAATACTAAAATCACGAAGTTAGGAACAATTAGTAACGTACCCTCAGTAGAAATATCAGTCTATTATAAAAACCTTCAACCAGCAATGAGGTTGGTCGCTGCCAAGCTTTTCCGGTGGTGACACCCTCCTCTTCCCCATTTGCTGTTGTTCCTCACTATTGAAGTAGGTCTTATATGGAAACTCTTACGACTTGGTTCAAAATAGACCACAGGAGGCGAAAAGTAATGGTTATTTTCAAGGTTTCTGTGTGCTATAATCATTCAGCAAACATGTAATCGGGGAAAATAGATATTTGGAAGACATGGGAAAGATAGGACTAAATGAAATTAAAATATTGGATGCCATCTTATCTGAGTACGGCATGGAACTTACCAGAACTAAACTGGGTCACTTTTGGTGACCCGAACGTAGGCGACCCGATGACCCGGTTTCAAACTTTACCCGATTGACCCGGGAACTTAATGAACTGGGAATTTTCGGAGTCGTATTTTCCGTGCTCTGGGGGTAACACCTTCGATCCCAGTAGCACCTGAAACAATCACTGTTCAAATGCAAGGAAATAAATTTAAAATTTTCTCTGCCTTCCGTCTACAAGGGTCGAAATCGGACCCGGTGACCCGGTCCAAAACTTGACCCAATTTGCCCGGTGACTCGTTTCAGCTCTGGCACCTACGAACTAGGCCCTGGCCGACTACCTTCCAATAGCCCCTTCCCAATCTTATTCCGGCCTGAACCTGCGATGCCTAAAGGCCAAAAAATTCAGTGATCAGAGTATTGTCTGTTCAAGTCAGTTTCTTTCTTTTTCCTCTTTGTTTCCCATTATTGAGCATTATTCAAGTTGGAACACTGAAATCATCCAAATAATGACATTAAACGTAAGGCGCGTTGGTTATGGTATAAAATCGGAACTAGTTATTTGGTGAATTTTATTTAGCATGAGCTTCATTTTCTATTAAAGCAGGGGTTGATTTCCTCTGTTTTGGGAGAGGTGAAGTGAGACACGTAGAATATGGTATTTGAGGCCAGTTCATGCCCAAATCGAAGGAAACATGTTAACGTATCGTAAACAGAGCGAGGGAAGATTTTTATACAGAGGGGAAATCCCAACTATCCCCATTTATAAATCTAACACTGATTATATGTACAGGGCTTGGACAAAAAAATCTAAAAACACGTCATACAGAACACGTAAGTGTGGCCCGCTACTGTACACCACGTGTTGCGGTTGCCGATCGTGTTTTGTTTTCAATGTGTCATGTGGACCTTCCTCTTCCGTCAGCAGTATCCAGTTCACCTGTGAGTGTCGTGGTGTGCAAGTGGTGCGGTAAAATGGGCGACCTGACAGACTTCCAAAGAGGCATGATCGTTGGTGCCCGTCTGGTTGGAACTTCAGTGACAACAGTGGCGACCATTGTGGGGGTATCGACAGGCACTGTGTCCAATGTCACGAGGGCATACACAATGCATGGGCAAACAACGTCTGCAAAGCACAACAGTGGTCGAAAGACAATCCTGTCCGATAGGGACAGGAGGGCATTAAAACGGATTGTAGCAGCTAAAAAGCAGACCACTGCAATGAAAATTACGTCTGAACTCAATTCCGGCCTACAGAACCCGGTTTCATCAAAAACAGTGCGAC
>JAGDQP010062485.1:1812-11872 GCA_022664845.1 Lepisma saccharinum
TTCTGATAGAGAAACACCAAATTTTACCACTAACAAAACATATAAAAAATCACCTTACACACGTATCTCCACGTGCGAGTGACAAACGTCAAGGTTGTATTTTATCTTCCTCCATGTGTTTTGTAATATTTGAAGCATCACAGATTCGCATGCAGCGACAATTCATTCTCAGAGATCGTCTAAACCTTGCACTAGTATTTGATACACAGAGTCTTGTTGGTCCCCATAGAAAAAAAACCTAGGTGTCAACTCAATCGACCACGGGGGCCATTGAATAGGGCCTTCTCTTCCACTCCAATTTTCTAGATATTTGTTATAAAAGAAATTTCTAACATTTCGCGCGTATAGGGGCCTCGTCTTGTTGGAACATGTTCATGGCACATAGTATTCAAGGTACAGCATATCCAGATACATGTCTTCTGTAGCCTTATCCTCCAGAATCGTGGATCAACATGTAATTTTGGGCTGTCCCGTTTATGTTCCATCACCATATGGAAATTTTCCGCAACCCATATCCGGCAATTATGCCTGTTCACTTTACCGGATACCTGTATATTGTAAGCTCTAAGCCGCAACCTTTCATGGAAGATGTCATGCACAGTCGATCGAGGCATTTGAAGCTGTGTATTTGCCGGTCGAATAGATTTGCGTGGACTACGTTGAAAGGTATTCAGAACTGCTTCCAATCATTCCTCACTCGCTGGTGTCTTGCCACTGCCTTCTTTCCTCAATACGGACCCTTTTGCAACAATTGTTTCGTGCCACTGAGCAATGGAATGACGGTTTGGTGGTTCCGGTACGTATTGTTGTTTGAATTGTGCATTCACAACAAGTTCATAACCTCCTGACGTACTGTAAAATATGCCATTTTGATAACTTATCAATAAACGATAAGTGACCGCGCTCTAGTAATGTTACAATCTGCCACCTGTTCTACGTGATAAATCTTGATGAGTTTCTCTTTCATAAAAACGAAACCGGACAATTTTATCATAACTGGTTTCCGAGATATTTGCATTTATTCGGACACCCTGTATAAGTCACCATTCTCATGCCATTGCTACTCATTGGAACTTCACTATATAAACATACCTACGCTCCCAGTGTTGCTTCTAAGCAACACTAATATCAAGTGTATTACTCCAATAACTAAAGAAGTTGGGAAGTCCAAAATTATTCAGGAATGTTCGTAAAGGACCAAACAAATTCAAATTATTTTTTCTGAAACCAGATTTGTTTTCTTATGCTGGCTTCTGAATAATATTTTGCAACATTTCCTACCACAGCTTTTACATGTAGTTAAAATATATATTATTGCTTATGAAACAACATGGCATCTGCTAACTAAAACTAAAATTGCCACTAGTAGAAAGTAAGCAATGATGGTAGCTAAAAAACTGAAGCATCAATTAGTTATGCTACACTTACGAAATGATTTTGCTTATAGCCAACATTTGGAGTGAAAAGCCTAAACGTTATTAGTGAACTGAAAATCCAACCTGTTTACAGTATCATGTAAAATATTAACCTTTCAGTTACCAAACGTTTTATCGCAGTTCATGTAAGTCGTCAAAGGTTCGAATCCTGCTCATGTAACAAAGTGTTTTCTAAACTTCAAATCAAGTATCCAGCATATCTTAGTGATTGCATTAATTCTAGCCATTAACATTATATCATAAAGTTGTTTGTAAATCTTTGTCAACACGGTGTGCCTTCTCCAATAAAGTAAAACTCTTCTCCAAATTTAACCTGCTGTAATGCTCTAATCTTTTTCAGACTATTCATTTAAAAATCGAACATGAAACAATGCTAACATTGCATTGATTTTAAAAAGGAAATAGTTTAAATAAAAGATCTATTCTTGACAATTATTACACAATCAAATACTACAGTGTTTACAAATAGTTCTTTCGTTGTTTTAGTTTTGATTTTTGTGCAATACAATTATTATCCGAAATAATCTAAATGTTTCTAATGTTGTTGCTAATTTAACCATATTTTAATGCAAATTTAACAATATTTCGAACTTCAATGTCGATTTTCTGGGAAGCGAAGACTTCCTTGACTTGTACTTATTAAGATGTTTTTGCTTTCTTGTATTATCATTTTCTTCCGTGCAAGATTATAACGTTTTCCAAACAATCTGCATAAACACAGCATATTTATGTCATTATTAGTAAAAGTGTACGGGTTTCAGTTGGTCTGTTTGGAAGAAAACTTCAAATGACCATCATATAATATCCGTGAAAACACTCTTCTATAAAGTCAATTCACTTAATATCAGCTTGTGAAACAAGAAGTTATAATAGTAAAGATATAGACGGAAAACGGGAAAGACAAGTGGGTAGAAAGAGAGACAATTAGAGGAGCAGCTAAATAAATCCAGTTCTACATTCTTTCATTCGTTTCTTTAAAAAAGGAAAGTAAATGTAATTGACTAAGACTTGGAATTAAAGACGGTGACTACAATGGCGACAACAACAATGAAGAAGATCTCGATTATGACAAAGATATTAGCGATTCTAATGTCTCGAAAGCTGAGGATAGTTCTGAATTAGTAAGATTTTCTTTTCCTGAAATTCTAGTATATAGCTTTATAGCGCTTTACTTCTATTGGCCACATTCCTGCAATTATACTTCTCTTGTTATATTTTATGATCAAATTCTTTCATTTAATGATATTCGAGGGTTTAAAAGCAATGGTTTATTAGTATTATTCCCACTAGCACCTAATTGTGGCCCACTGCGTATTTCTGATGAAGGAAAACCAAGAATTGTTTCCAGCACAAGGATCAAGATTCTCATCTTTGATCAACGATTGTCATGGACCTCCTGAAATCTTTCAACTAACCTGCATTGTTGACTGTGAATATTTACGTATCTTACGTGGCTCAAATATCTTACATGACGCGTCAGATCACAAGGCTACCGCGGTCGGTTTCATTTGAAGAAGTAACAACATCTAAAGTATCAGCCATTAATTATTCCATTGATTATGGTATATCAGTGTACTGTGTATGTTCTTTGATTTGTACTTAATTAGCAAGTAATATACTAAGTGGAAATAAATAGAAGTTGTAAAATGACGAGGAGTTCGTTTGGAAGACCACACTTTATTTTCAAAAGCAAACTACCAAAGTTTATAATCAATGTGTCTTACTTGTAATGATGTACGGCTGTGAAACTTGGAAATTGAATGCGAAAACGACTCAAAGATTAAGAGTCACTCAAAGAGCAATAGAGGGATACATGTTAGGAATAACCAGGAGGGACAGGAAAACAAATTAATGGATTCGTGGACAAACAAAGGTAGAAGATATAATCAAGACCGCGAAGAAGATGCAGTGGAGATGAGCCGGTCACATAGCTAGACGAAGAGATGAAAAATTGACTACAAATGTACTACATTGGATTCCTAGAGAAAAGAAACGACCGAGACGACGTCCAAATGCAAGATGGGTAGATGAAATCAAGCGTTTTTCAGATGTCCCTAATATGCTTGTCCGTGGCTAGGTGGCGCGCAGAGCAGACCACACTGTCGTCACTCAGGTTGACGCAGTTCCACCAAGCGCGGACAGATGGCGTTCGGGCAGGCTCAGGACCTGTCTGTCTGTAACGCCGGTGGTTATTTTTTGTTATTATTACATGGATGAGGATAGCAACAGACCGAGATATGTGGAAAGAAATGGGAGGGGGCCTTCATCCAGCAGTGGATAGAAAATGTCTGAGTATGATTATACTAAGAATGATTGACACTCAGATCTAGAATATATATCTGAGTGTCAACTTGAAATAGTGTTACTTGTAAGATTGAAATCTCATGGATGAGAATATGAAGTGTTTCCACTTTGTTCACACAACACATATGTAACAGCAATTTGTAAATACCGGTAAATATAGTTCCAAAAGTGCTATAAAATCAGTTAGAAATGACCAGAGAAAATCATTTGCTTGCAAGTACTTACTGTAAAATGCGATAAATCAATCTGAATCTAGTGTATTCTGCCGTATACAAATCTCTCGCGGTTTGAGATGCGTGGTTATACAGTATATATTTAGTGTGTATTATATCCTCACGTAGATACAATCAAATGCGTAAATACTGAAAATTGAACAAATAATGCAGAAAGCTGAGTTAAACAAAACAGAAACTTTTTTAAAATATAAAATATTGTATGGTTAAATCAGTCAAAACTACCCCTAATATGTTTTTACTTTGTCAAATTTAAAGTACAAACAAGTGGAAACACTGGACTAACCGAAGTTTTGGTACAGTGAAGCTGTTTTTTTATTTGATTTTATTAATTAAGTTAATTTAATTTGATTAGCCTTTAGGCATCTCAGGTTGCGATAGAGTAGGCTGTTGGAAGTTAGTCGGACAGACCTAGGTTTGTAGGTAGCATTCCTGCATGTTCCTGGTGTGACTGAAGAAAGATCCTGGAGAAACCTCAACCAGGTTAGTTCCCAGGATCTTTTGATTTTTGTTCGAACGCTCTACCAGTTGAGCTACGGCCGCTGACAGTATTGCTTAATTAGTAATCAAGATTTACTCAAATTGAAACTCAGACCATTCATCCCGTATTAGATTTTGTCTGGTTTCCCGCCGATAAACCAGAAAAATACTGGAATTGTAAATTGAATTGAAACCAAGGCTACCTTTTTCTTAAAATGTAAGTTTAAAGTGACTTACAAGACGGTCAGAAGCCTGTTAAAATATTTGATAAAATTTATTTTGTGTAGGTCATTTTAGTAGCTTTAGTCCGTCCCGATTATACGTGTTCAATGCTTTAAAAAAAATCGAACTCGCAGCCTAGTGGACGACCTCCCAGCGGTATTGTACTGTATATTTAAGTTGAAATAATGAATTTTAAACATTCATATACAGCAAATGTTTAGTTGAACTATCATTGGAAAAATACAATACATGAAATAATCATTAATCTTGGAATCATCCAAGAGTAAAAAATCTTGGAGTAAAAATAAAAAACACGAATTCTCGGGTTGTATGGAACAGTTTCGCAACACCATTTGTGATTCCATTTTTCGTTTAGTATTCATTTGGTGGGAGAACACAAATTACACATGCATTCTTTATTATTTCAGAAGATTACGTTTGTATGACGATGATATTTCATGTCGTTCGTGCCACAAAACTATTTATTGAAATGCAGAAGTTATTGACACGTGAACCTATTATCAGCCTAGTGATTGGGATTAACATATAGAGAGAAAAATAAATGAACTCTTTCGCCTTTCTATTTCGAATGCAGAGATTTTTATTCAGTAATGAAACCCATGGAACCATTGGTGTTACCATAGGAAAGAAAAATCATATTGAAGGTAATTTTAGGGAATATTTCAAATCAAGCTCAATGTTCACAATTGAAAAGCTTGCATTGAAAAAAGAATCAAATTCAAAAAAGTAAATTTTACAGGAAACAGAACTTTTGCAACGTAAATTTTCTTGTAGAAAGGTCATGTTAACTCGTCTATAGCATTCATACATTTATGATATTTTATTCTACTAAATATTTCAGACAGTAATTTGTGCGGGCGTTATTGCAAAAATAGAAATGGATTGGTACTTTTGGCATGAAAGTCGTGAATACAGTAGGCTGTTTGGGGACAGCAGCAATACAGGTGATTGTAATGTATAAAAATACAGCTCTGCTCCTAATTTATTAATACAAATATTATTTTTCTCCTTGCATTTCACAACACAATGACTAGATCTAACCTCGTTTTTTACAGTCATTGTTTTGTGACGTCAACATCATGTCTATAGTACTGGATCTACAAATGCTGACATATCGGGCAATTTGAATCCTAAATATCAACTGGTACTCTTGGTTATAATTATGTTAAATTGATGAAGATGTAGTTTCTGATAGATATTATAATTTTACATAGAAAAGCGCATTTTCTCCTTCTTTTTCATACAACTTGGTGTCATTCCAACAGACTAGAAAGGAAGTAACGCTAGTAAACATGCGCAATATATATACCTATTAATGTTTTGAAGACCAGTAAAATGCAGTATTTTATGCTCAGTTCGCACTCCGTTCTTTTCGTGGATTTTAAATTGAACGCATAAACACTTATTGTATGTAATCATTATTTCATTCCTAGTTTGGTTAGACTGACGCCAGGGGGCATGAAAGAGGTTGAGAGAATGAGTTTCGGTATCTATAATTACTTTATCCATGACTTGTTAACTCCTGGATTATCTTAACTGGTGATTAAACTGTTTAGTGCAGCTGGTACTAATATATTCAATAAATGATCAGAGACTACATCTGGGCCCATTCAACTACTATGGTAATTAGGGGGTACCAATTGATGTTTGGGATTCAATCTACCCAATGAGTCACCTTTCATAGATCAAGTATTTTAACCACATTCTTTCTGGTTGATTCTGTCTTGCTGTTGTTGTCTAACATCCATGTTTGATGTAACCAACTACTTGGACACTATCTTCACTATCCAAGAACACAAAATGAAACTTTAATATTTCTATAGTACTGTTATACACAGGGTGGTTCCTACTATGGGGACAAACTTTGGGATGTGATTACTCACACACAAACAAGAAAAATGTTACTTTGAAGTAACGCAAAAAAAAAACGTACTTTCGGAGCCAGAGGTATGAAAACGTGGAGCTGTATCACCCCAAATGACGTAATACTGAAGAGTAGCGTGCACGGGAAGTAGTGTGCATCCTTAACTATATGATCATTTCCTCTTGACTTCACGTTTAATGAAATCGAGAGTATAGAGCATTTTATAGGATGTTCGAGTCAAAGCAAAGATTTGGATGATCTTGCTTTGACTCGAAAAGAAAATAATATTGGATGATAGAAGTTGAAGTTTCAAGAAAAATTATCTATGCAGAGCAGACACTAAACGCAACATCTTGTGGCACATTAGATACAACAGCGACGACTTTAGAATAAGTCATGAAGAATGACACATTGTTCTTGGTTCAAGAGATAATTGAATTTATTTATGTCCCTTAGGAATCAATGGCTCATGCCAAGATAGAGTAGGAGAAAGGATGCGGGGAAAAGTCGGATTGTTGAAGACACTATCTCGGAATTTGCCTGGGGCAGTGAGGGGAAACCCTGGAGCAACTTTACTCAGCATGGTAGGCCACTGTTATCAAACCCAGGACCTCCGGAATGCGAAGGCTACATTCTACTAACTGAGCTACGGCCGCTTGGTAACAAGATAAAATCTTTGAGCAAACATGGAAGTTTTTTAGACAATTTATAAACGAGATTATTCAAATAAAGGCTTTAGATACGTGTATTCATTAGGAAATTGTCTCCAGAGTGACCAACCAAGAGCTCCCTGAGTTTTGAACTCTAATAAAAATGTAGATGAACATTGCGACTTTGTAGGAAAAAATCATGGGCAAGTGCCAAAATAATTCTCTATATCAAGTCTAGCATCAATTTGTCTACAATTTTCTTACAAGCAACAAGGAAGGTTGAACTAAACAATGTAACATGCTTATACGTTCTGATATATAGGTCATATTTAATTAATATTACATGTATTTTTCCTTTAATTTGTTATTAAAAGGTGATTTTTAGTCAATCCAAAAAAGTTTAAGCAGTGATGGTTGTTTCTACTATACGAACCATTTGTCCGAGATTATTAACAGTACAATTGCCCTAAATGGCCAAACGAGCTTATACTACTGTGTTTAACAACCGTTTGTTTTAAATATGAGTATTACTTGCTCAGCCGGTTATTATGGTAGAAGAATAGAGCTTATTCGTGACTGGCGAACTGTCTTTCCATCTACACAGTAAAACAACGGATACTTGAAATTGAGAAAAAGGCTCTTATCTCTGCACCGAGAAACAATTTTCTTAGAAATGAGATATCGTCATTCTCATTTAGTTGAAAATGCGAGATTTGTAAACCGGTATGTTCTTATTTTATGAGAATGCTGATATCTCATTTCTAAGAAAATTGTTTCTCGGTGCACAGATAATAACCTTTTTCTCAACTGAATCGGCAGTTTGAAGAAGGAACTAATCAAAAGAGCTGTTCTGTGAAAAATTAACAAAAACTGTATAACATTTCTGTTATTTATTGAAAGGGAACTATATTTTTACTGAATATTTAGGACGGTCTTCTGATCCTTGCGTACTGCTCAGGCAGTTTCCAGGTATTGGATTTTTTTTCTCTAGAATTAAAAAAAGTTGGTGGATTTATTTCCTTCTTCAAACTTATGGGGGAAATGTTTGCGCCGTTGTAAGTGGTGAGACATAAGTATGGAATAATCGATAAGAAAAATGAAGAGAAACGCAACAAAAACCTTCAAATGAATGTTATTTACAAGAAATTTATGCTTTTTTTCACAGCTTCCAACTGACAGAAATTTCACTCTACAAATGTGCAAAATTGTTGTTATTCCGTAACAGTGATAGCAATAGTTGTTATATGTAAATATCTGTCAACAATAGTAGTTAAAAATATCAGTTTATACAAAAACGTTTCTATATGTGAGTTATTTATTCCCAACTGTGAATAAGGAGTTTAAAACACTATTTTAGACTAACCTATTTACCTACATCCTGTTACGTGCGCAGTAGAGATATGGACTAAGGTAGTTTAGTTCATACCATAACTGTTACAAAATTATCCGAGCTTAAACTATCTGGTGGAGAGGAAACAGTATATCAAAACACAATTAAATCAGGAAAGTATAAAGCGGTGGGTACGGTGAGGAGCGAGAAGCATAATTCAGTTTTATGCTGAATTAATATAATATTTTGGCTTGATTATATACAATCATACAGGGTGTTTTTAAACTACATCAACGAACTTCAAGAGGTGATTCCTCACATCAAAACAAGAAGAAATTTATCTGAGCATTTTTCGAAATATCCTTGGTTTCGGAGCTACAGGCTACCGAAAACGTGTGAAAATAAAATTTACCGCTTCATATTTCTATCACACGAACAGTAGAGCTGAGGCGGCATGGTACCGTCAAAGATTTTAAATATACACTATCCAAAAATGAATAACTCAAAATTCCGCAATGGGCGCACAAGGGACCCGCCAAATGAATTAGGGGAATCTAAAAAAAATCTCTGAAGTAAATGTGGGTCGAAATGAGCATGAATCGGTTTCTCACCAGGAAATAATAATTGGTTTGCGCCTAGTTGATATCTCAAGTTTATTCGATGTACCGAACAATTTTTTTTAATGTAGTGGTTGCATAACAAGTAGAAGTAAAAATTGCATAATTTCACCGAACGTTTTATTTATTTGTTATAAAGAGATTGAATATAATTGCCTAATTATGTGCTTTAAATGACTGTGTCATCTTTCCTCACACGAGAAGTCGTTTAATTTTTGCTCGTTTCGACATACGTCATCTTTAGAAATATTCCGAAATCTCCTGCTTCCTTTGAGAAATCCCTTGCGTGCCCATTGCGGAATTTTGAAATATATATTTTCAAATGGAGTAGACAATACTATGCCGCATCAGCTTACTGTTCATGGTGATAAACATATAAATCTCTAAAGTTAATTTTCCCACGCCTTCGGTCCCCTGTAGCTCTAAAGTTATGTACATTTCGAAAATTTGTCAGAGGAACTTTCGTCTTCTTTTGAAGTGAGGAATAACCTCCACGTCTGTCAAGGCGGAATCGCCACATTTGAAATTTTATTAAAAAATATGCTTAATCGTTTGTGCTACGTTTGTGCTGGATTGTGCAACGAGAACTTTCGTTTGTGCTCAGAAGAAAACAAAATAATTAAACAGTAATGTGTCGACTTTGGCTTGACGTCAAGTGAATATTGCCACATTTCTAAATGTTTCCCTACGAAACAAAAGACACACGCAATCAATTGTGGTTCGTTTGTGGTGGATTGTGCAGTCACAATTATTGTTTCTGCCCCAATATTCTCTAAGATATAGCAAATTTTCAAATCTAATGACGTCACTCCAAAATAGCCACATTTTTAAATATTTTATTTTTTACAAATAAACTATTCCATTCGTTTGTGCTGCATTGTGTAGCAAGAATTTTTGTACTCA
>JAGDQP010062486.1:0-11871 GCA_022664845.1 Lepisma saccharinum
TTGGGTGAATAACCAATTGAAATACGTGTTACACGTAGAACAAGTAAGGGGGGGGGGGGGCTTAAAACACGTGTTTCAATTGGTTACTCACCACAATCGCAAGCAAAGCAAGCAACACAAGTGTTCATGAAAATCAGCCCTTATGGTACCTGAACAAGTCTCTGGTCGCCAACTTTCCTCTTCGCCTAACCCAGCAAAGTGCTCGATGAGGAATGTCATTCATATGACAATCTTAGACCATAGATGCCTATTAGATCCATAAATAAAGGTTAAAATAAACTTCCCACAATATATTAACTTACTTCACAAATCCACACAACGCTCTCTGTTGCTATCATGCTGATGACGTGTATGCTTAGTTCAGTCTAGAGTGTTTTTTTTACTTCTATCGTTGAAAAAGAAAATGGGATCTAGAAGCCAGAAACTGTTAAAAGTAAATATATATATATATATATATATATATGGTTGTAGCTTGTGAAACATTATAGTTATTTTAATGACGTTCAGCCAAAGCTTAAAAAATTATGTTTTGTTACGATTATGACTGTAATTTTCGAGTGCGGGTTCTACATATGCTGTACCTAATACAAGGCTAATTACCTCTTTGTGCCTTGCTTTATCTCTATGTAAAAAAGACTCAAAGGCTTGGAATTTATTTTCCTTTTTTATTTCTTTTAACTAAAAGCCAAATTGGAGAGTAAACAGTCTCATGAAAAATGAATGAGCTTCTCGTAAAACTGTGAATGTGAATACGCGAAAATTAGGCTCACTCTTAACATTCAAACACAACTGGAACTGCTTTGTGTATGACTATGTACTTTTTAAAAGCTTCTTCGCGCAAGGTAATGGTGTACAGAAGGAAAAGCATGAAGGGGAGGGGGTATTGTGGTGAATTTAAACAGCACATGTGGAATACTGAAAGTGGATGATAACATTTGTATGTGCAAAATCAAGTATACGTTGAGTCAAGTGGAATATTTATATTGGATATTAAAATGTTCTATTAAAAGTACTAGCAACACTGAATATACGATTTGTTAAAGAGAACCGGATACCTCAACCCAAAATACACATGCCCGTCGCCGCAGTTAGGATCCCGGAATTTGGAAACGGAAAATGAAAAGATACATAACCAAACCTGACCTTACCTAACCTCTGTTAACTCATGGCTACTAATCAAAGATCATCTACGAAGAATGCAAGAAAGCAATTATAATAATAAATATTAACAGATATAAATTTATTTTGAAAGAAAAAGGTCTTGCTTCCGCTGGGATTCGAACCCGGGTTCTTTTACTCATCATGCCGACGCCATAACGACTCATCCACTTTTTTTTTTTTAAATGTCTTGCCCTAATCGGGCTTTAATACTTTAACTTTACTTATTCCTTTATTACTGAATATACTGATTTATCCTAACTACCTTAAACCCTAAGTTAAAATCACACACAAACATCAATGTGCGAGGCGGGATTCGAACCCACGATCTTGAGGTCGATGCCGTCGATGGATTACCGCACTAGTCCTCTCGACCACGTTGATCGGCGACACGGTACGACCTTGCAAGAGTTATAAAACCTCCACTAGAGTCAGAACTGGCGCTGCGAATGCCCCCTTTCCGAATTCAATGGTTCTCCGTTCCGTTCTGTTGTGCTACGTCCCGTTCACTTCCGTTATGCACACTTATCCGAATTAAATAAATGTTTAAAATTTTAACCACAGATGTCACCCAAGTCTGGAAACAGCTGAAAACCCTCCGCGCGTAATGTGAGTGAGTATTGGGCAATGCGAAGTCAAGGTAGTTCGACGCGAAGTGAATAAGGCAAAAACCAACATGGATGAAGATAGATGTAGGCGTAGAATTCCCATACTTGTAGGTATTCGGCATATATTAAATAACAACAGACGAAGATTGATAGCTATTCGAAAAATGATCACAATTCTGCAGATTATTCTGGAAGTTTTTGCAAGATAAGTGCGTCTCATGAACTATGAATCACTAAATAATGTTATACCAGGATCTATGAATAACCACCTAAGTCGGTAGTTTTTTCAGTTTTTTTTTTTTGTAGCTTAAATCTTGTTGTAAAGGTGACGATTTCCCATTTAAAAGCATTGCGTGTAGTCTGCTTACACCTCCAAAATGGCGTAGGGACAGTACTCGGGATAGAGGGACACTAGGCGCCACTTGAAAGTTGAGCGGGAGTATGTTTGTTTCGCAAGGCAACACGTATTATGAGCTGCTATCATTTGGCTGCTACGGTATGTTTCGCTCTTTGGCATTGTTTGTTACAGTTGTTTCTGTTGTATTTGAGAAGAAAATGGCGATCTCCTGTGTAGTTTACGGTTGTACTGAGAGATATAAGGTTTGAAGTAATATATCGTTTCACAGATCATTTAATATTATTCCGTGAAAAGTATTTCACTGTGTAAGACACTGTTCCGTTCAGTTTATGTGTGTGCTAGAATTTGAATTGTATTTATGGCATTTAGGCATCTAAGGCTCAGGCCCGGGATAGGATAGGGAAAAAGATTCGGGAAAGTGTTGGCCAGGCCCTAAGTTGAAGGTGTCATCCTGGCATATGAATGATGTCACTAAGGAAACTCTGGATAAAGCTCAGTCACGATGGTCGGCCGCTAGGATCGAATCCACGATTTTCCGAAGCTACGCCAACGCTCTACCGATGACGCTCGGTGTCTGTACCAGAAATATAAAAGGAAACACACACCTTTAATTACAATTATTTGATGCAAAGGGCGTCGTGTTAGATCCATAGAGTTATAAAACTGCCCCTGAATGGTTAGATTAGTGGTTTCCGACCTGGGGAATGCCCCCTTTTGGTAGCATGGGAGATTTTCAGGGGCGGAAGTGTTGTGGGGGGGGGGGGACGCAGCCTACTGAAGGAAAAATATTAAACTTCAAACATTTGAAATTGAGAAACGAACAGCAAAGAAGTTTTTAAAAAATGATTTTAGGTTTGTTATTGTTATTATTTATAACGAATATTATGACTGTGAAAAATGTATAAGTAAATAATTAATTCAAATTCATGAAATATATTTATTTGTACTCCAACATGTCTGTAGTCTCCTATAAATTAGTAGGCGCTGGCCAAAGAGTTTGCAGGGTTTCGGTGATCTATATAATAGTAGGGGAATGAATAAGTGAAAAGTTGCAACCCGTAGGCTTTTCTTTGCTACAAGTGGCAATCATTGTTTTTATGATTGTTAAAACTGGTTTTAACGGAAAATCGCGTTTGCCACCCGTCAGTTCCTTGGAGTCATCAGAAATCCAAGATGGCGGACAAGATAGCCGCCCAAAAGGGAAGTAATTTCAAATTGGCATATGGCGTCAAACGTGATGTCGATTTTCATGCTTTTGCGGCTGTTGAATTAAAAAATTATGTTGAAAATGTTATCAGGCATACACAGTGTAAGGTATTTACATGATTGGCAAGGGCATCAAGGAAATTAATATATATACAAGCAAAAAATGTGATTACATTTCAGTAAAGTAAACTGAATGTAAGTATTTCAAAACATCAAATCTCAGCAATAGCATGTATTCCAAATACAGTATAAGAAATTGTCTTCAATACAAGAAATATTGTATACGAACTGATGTAACAAGCGTTCTGTTATATTTTGAGTTGTTGAGTTAATACTTCAAACGCAGTTATGTGCCGTGCGGTTACTAAAGAGCATCCGACTTCTGAATCTCAATGGCATGAATAGTTATGCAAGGAAGCAAATCATTGACTCTAAGGTCCAGCACATTAAAACAATATTTATTCAATACGATACCTCAATCTTCCTATATAATTAGACCATCAAGTACTGGTATTCCTGAATCATAACGAACTTATTAATAATATAACTTCGCTTATTTAAAAGAAACGAAAGGTTTACTTCACTTCAGTTATTTTTACGATAATTGTATTCAAATCGTCTGAATATCAATCTTAACGAATATACCTTAAAAACGTTATATTTTTTCAGTTTCACATTGAATTCAAAGAGCACCAAACACTCTTCAATACTACGTATGATTAACAAATAATGTATCTTAAAAATCAATGCACCTCCATATTAAAAAGAAACCATAAGTAGAACTACAATGTAAACAATATCTGAACCATGAACGAAACAATATTAAAAAGCCTCAGCTTAAACCTATTCCGCAAATGGTGAACATTCATTCAAAAACACAAACAACTTTATATACAGGCTTGGATATAAACCAATATACTATTAACAAACTCAAGTATAATGAAAGGCTCATATCGAAAGCAATTTTAAAAGTCTTCTTCATCACTTGTTTCGTCATTGTATTTCATGAATGGATTCAAGCACTTTCTTCCAAAACATGAGCATCCTGGAATACAAGTAATTTTAGCATTCTTGCAGGAACATGAAGCATCACAGAACTTCTTAAGGCATTTGCATATTGACATATGCAGATGTTTTTTTAGGGAAAGGATCTCTTGTCATAAAAATTGGCTTGTGAGCACCATCTTCTAACTTCCAACCACAGTCAATAGGAGCTGGTAGGCAAGGATTCTGCTCTGCAGCTTTAGCCCACGCTAATGCTTGATACGAAGCACGTTGTGCATGTAACTTCAAGGCATCACTGGTCGAAGGTAGCTTATTGACTGGCTTACCTCGTTGAAATAGATGAACACGTAAGGCATCTACACTTGTAATAGTCGTGGATGAGCTCTACAATTTACATCAAATGTTTCAATATCATGGAAAATGATTGTACTAGTTAGTCCTATACTTTTTAATAAATCTGGCTGTTTAATGAAAACTTTGCAAGCTGTTTTTTTTTTCTATTGAATGGAATTGACTGACAGTATCACACCCTCTTATACTGTGAAAACCAAGCAGAAACTTCTTTACTGCACCTCCCAACTTAAGAACAATGTCATGTACATTAATGTACCTAGTTGGATTACTTCGCTGCATCCACACATTTGGAGAAAAATCATGCCATATCAAAAGGACAAGAACATCAGTGTTATCAGACTGAATAACTATTGTCGAATCACCTTTGTGTACTGCATGTGAACTGTGCCAAATAATTCGAGTATCAGCTTCTTCTTGTTGGCAACAAAGCATAGATGCATCTTGGATCTGTGAATGTAAAGTTTCACCTTTTAGCAGTCCACCAACAACAAACTCTAAATCAGGCAGATTTGTAGCATTAGAAATGAATTGCTCAGCCAGGAATGTAATTAGATTTCTTTTATTTTCAGAGTTATTGATAAATCGTTCCCATTTTTTAGGTAAAGGCGTATTTCTGTCTTGAATGAGGCGTCTAATACTTCCAACTTTGGGCAGAGTTGATCGTCTTATTCTTTGCATCTTTCACAATAGGTGTATCGTGGTATCTGTCAAATAGAACATCAATTCTTCTGAAATGTTTGTTCTTTGTTAAATACCTGAAATACGTATCTGCTAAGTCCTCAAATGTTGCAGCATCCTTTGGTTTCCCAAGTCGATGTACAAGAGACATGCCATCTACTATTAAAGCACAGTGCTCATTGCTTGAAGCAGTCCAATCAGTGTAGTTTTCTTCTGTCAGTATGTGAGAACGTGGAGCTTTGTCTGCTGAATTAAGTGAGCCATCAGGTCTTGAAATTGCTGGGGGACTGCTAGTAAGTTCGTCTGTGAAGATGACCTTTATATCTACTGATCTTCCTGAACATACTGCTACAAGAAGTCTCTGTTGAATCATCATGGCATTTTTGTGATTAGTTCCTCCTTTAACTTGTTGGTCTAAAATTATATTTTTGAAGGTCATCATATTCAATTTTTTTATTTGAGCTTGCAGGTCTACAGTAGCATCTGGGCCAAACCTTTCATGTATAAAAGCGTCTATTATCTCTCCACCTATTTCCCGTGCCTTTATTAACTTTTCTGCTTGTCTTTGGGTAACACATCACCAGTTGAGATACAAATTAATGATTCTTCTGGACAGCTAAATATGTGAAATCTCTCAAACTGTTCTTGCAGGCACTGCACTTCTTCAGCATCCTTTCTTAGTCTTCCTGTGTATAACTCATTATGACTATATTCTGAATGTGTTCGCACTCCAAGAACGTCTTTTGCCATGTCACACAATCTCCCTCTTTCATTGTATGTTAGTCCCACCTCTGTCGAGCACTCTCTCGTGTACTTATGTTGATAAGTCTTCCAGATATTTTACAAATTTTGTTTACATGTTCAATTGCTTGGTCTGACGGTATTCTGACAAATGGTTTGTCTGTTGTTTTAATGGCAAAAGTTTCCTCTCAGAAACTGTTCATGAACAGCAGGAAATTCTTGCTCCAAATTCTCCATATCTGTTAGATAAGCAGATCCCCACCGAACGTAATTGACATGGTCATGAAACGCCATGAGCTTTAACATTTCCTTGAAATATGTAATATGTTCCACCCATCGTTCTTCTCGTGATGCTCTGATGAAGTTCAATAGCATGCCAATGAGCTCTGTGTAAAGAATCCAATACTTGAAAGTATAATTTGAAGAGTTTTCCTCAAAGAATTGAAGGAGCAAGTTCTTAATATCCTGTAGAAAGGAAGGGAATCCCCCAACATCAATTCGAGCTTGCATAAAATCTCTGCTCTCAAAGTCTTTACAGATACGTTTTACATTCTCATCAATTATATGCAGCTCATCTTCGTGATTCTTAAAGAAAAGCCAATTTTTGAATGATGTCATTAAAGCTCTCCATACAGCTTCAAACGTTATTTTATGCAGTTGCAAACAACGATTGTAATGCTTTTCCTTCAACACATGCAGAAGCAGCTGTTGTTTCTGATACTATACCATCCTCTACCCCAGCAGTCTTCAAGGCCTGAGCTGGCATAGTGCTCGCCAAGAGCGGTCAAATAAACCAGTATCGAATGAAAGCTACCTAGTAAAGGAATGACATTTTTTGTTTCATCTGATCGGAGCCACATCAATATTTTTACTTTTGAGTAAAGAGCTTCATCCAAGGTTATTGCCCCTGGTAATAACAGTCCATTCGTGAGCTGGATAAGGAATTATTGGGCAGTACCCTACAGTAGCTTTGGGCTGTTCATCTTCTGCAATACACTGGTTAAATGCTGTCCATGATGGCACTACATTCTTGACATCATTTTCTGTGTATGATCGACTAAATAGCCAAGCCAAGTCCTGATTTGGTGGAAACACTGAAATGGAGTCTTTCACAGAAAAGTTAATGTGTTTCTTTGGAACTGTGTACTTCTTTGATTCTGAAAATGTTGATGGCATGAATCTCCAGGCACACTTTTCAAAGTGCTGTTTCTTTCCCAGTGGCAAAGACGAAGAGACGACATTAGGTGGACCTTCCTGATATGCAACAATTTGTGTGGCATGAAATGTTTCTCTTCCACCGAATGTGTCCTCTAAAATGTCAGTATTATCTGCTGCATAATGGATAGATAAACCGGTTTGGTACAAGAATTTTCAGGAATCACGACATTATTTTCTAAAAATCTGTTCACAGTTTTTCTGCAATAATGGTTTCAATGCGCCGAATTACATCATAAGAAACACAACTTCCAGCAGCATGTAGTGTTAATTAGCTGCTTTAATCTGCTTGCTTGATGAACAAGTAGGCCTGTGCTAATATGTTTTGGAGTTAATTTTGTTTCTCTTTCGAGGCTGCATAAAGAATATCTTGACCTAGCAAAACAATTTGTCTGTCAATTTTGTTTGTTGGAGTTTCACCTTCAAAAACTTTATCGTCATCATCATCTTCATCAGATAGAAGGATCGGGAAAAAACGTATACAGACTTTCAGGTAAACACTGGCGTTCAGCATTTCAAGTTAATTGATTGCAATCCTCAATTTCACGAATAAATTGAAGGTCTGATTGGATTTTCTTTGCAGCATAGAATATGGTTTTAGTATCAGAAATAATTTACTGAAAATTCATCTTTGAGCCATCTTGAGCCATGACAGCTTCTACAGCTTCGATTGTTCTTAATTTTCCTGGGAAGACAAGCAGAGGAAGGTTTCTGCGTATCTGTTTTTCAAATTGTATTTTGTTTCCATAATATTCGGATAGCATTCTCTTCATATCTTTATTACTAAGTGTCACAGAAACGCCAGTTTTTTTTTCTTTTGTCAGTTGGCTATCTATACCTGTATGCTATTTCTTTTATTGTGTAAATGTTTCCAACATGAAATCCTCGTTCGAGCTCAGTAACTAACTCAGAGAATATAGGGTTTGCATGAGTGAGCATCTGAAGTACCAGTGGTTTGCACAGTATTTATCAATTTAATTGTCCTCTCTTTATTCCTTCGACAGCTTGGATGATAATGTGCCTCCAATGTAATCAGGTCTTCTGTGCCTATTCTACATCGAAGTGGTTCATTGGAGTCTGAAAGTCTGCGAATAGTAGAAGCACATTCAAATGTTAAAACTTGAGATAGTCGTTTGCCATCTTCTCTTTTCTGACAGAAAATACAAAGCTGCCAATTAACTTTAGGGACTAATGATCGCATAGAAGCTTTCGCAGTCTGAAAAATATCTTCACCTGTAGTAGGAAGCCTATCATCTTGACTCTGTACTTCCGCCTTTCTTGTGTTCATCTTATCTTGTTTCTTCATCAACCGATCAATATGACCTTGGTGTGTGAACTGACTGTAGCATTTTTTTATGCCAAAATATGTTCTCATATGAAGACAGTCTAACAATGCGTCTTTCTAGGTGTACAATACACTCTTTATATTCAGTGTCAACACATGATAATGTTTATCTTTTCTCTAAACATTCCTTCACTTTATTTACACCAGATAATGTTGCTTTCATTAACTCATTTCTGTTGTCGCTACTGTCACATATGAGGCACAATACAGGAATATCTTCTTCAAAACGAGGTTTCTTGGTAGGATGAGAAATTGTTGCCACATGCTCCGTTATGTAGGTTTTATAATAGTTCCAATCTAATTACCATCACAAGAAAAAGCAGAACCTGAAATTAAAAAAAAAAAAATAATAATAAGATGAACAGTTAGAAAGTTTAAATTATGGGGAAAAGATTCATTTTAACAGAAATTACATTCTGTTAATTAGAAATTTTAACAGAATTTAAACTTTTTCACAAACATAACCCCAGACAACCTTAAATGACAATATACCATTTTACATGAATTTTCCTTAAGCTTACAGTGATTTTATTGTTTGCCACATTTCTCTATGCCTTTCTGTGCGCATCTGGCGCTATTTCTGATATCATTTTTCAATTCTACGACCACGAAAATACAGAAATAGATACCAAATTTGATACCACATGACAACTAAATTGGTTTTCGTTTTCGTACCGCCATATTGTCCGCCATCTTCAATTTTTGGTGATTCCATAAAATTTACGGGTGGCAAACATGATTTTCTACTTACATAGGTTACGAGAAATAGAAAAACAATAGTTGCCGCTTGTAGCAAAGAAAAGCCTACGGATTGCTTTTTGAAGCCTTGTTTGTGAAAAATTTTACCCTACTATAATGTCACTTTCGATAGCTTGTAGAACTTAAATATAAAGTTTAAGCTGTTCGAAAACTAGAGATAATTTTTATACACATTTTCTCTAATAACATACGTCTTGCTTCAATGATATTTATGTGAAAATTGCGAACTACTAGTGTATGTCCGACGACCGGTGTCCTTACACTATTTTCGATTTTATAATTTTCTTTGTAAATATATGCAAGTAAACCGTCGGTTATATATAATTACCGCACTAGCAATTTGTGTATGCAATATTCATGTCACTTGCGATGTATCCCTAATGTTATATACTTTTTAATGTATCTCTAATGTTTTTTTTAAAATAAGTTATGTGGCTTTGAGTATCAACATTATATTGTTTTATTTAACAAATAAAAAAAACGAGATGGGCCCTGGCCGACACCTGCCCGAATCTTTTTCCCTCCCCCACCCCGGCCTGGGCCTTAGATGCTTAGAGGCCATAAGGAATTTTCAAAATTTAACAACAGAAAAATCTTTGAGATCAAAAATAATATAATCTAGAACATTTTATTTAAGTGATCTTTAAATTAAATTATACCGTTTATTGATCAATTTAAATAGGAATTGTTTGTATTTTACGTATTGAACTTAACTAAGGTGAACTCTTATGCAAATTCTCCATTGTTTTTGTTACAGGCTTTTTATTAACTTACTCCATAATCATGTTTCATCTCTGGTACAAATCTTGCATCGTTAATTTAACTCATTTACCGACGTCATACTATGATGAAATTTTGCACAGTGACGTAAGTCGGGTGACAATACAACATTCCATTGTTACTTTCTATATATGGATATATTTTAAAAATATATTTTAATATTTTATTACAGACTTCTTTATCCTAAAATAAATACTAGCCTGCACCGCGGCTGGGTTTGGCTGGTTGCAGAACACTTTAGGATCTGGACCACAAGATATTAGCTGGAGAAAATGTATGAACACCAAAATAACCCGAAAAGAATAATAAATAAATTAAAAAAGATTTAAAAAAAACAAGCATTTTTTAAGCAATGAAAAATGGACTGAAAAGTAAACAAATTATAAAATTTATGAGTTGTAAAATAAAAGCATGGGTGCTCTTAGATATTATGATTTTATTATAAGCTAAGCAAGAGCACCCACACTTTTATTTTCCGATTCACAAATTTATTTATTTATTTATTTTACTTTTAGTCAATTTTTTTGCTTCTTTATAAAAAAATCGTGCGTGGCACATAGGTATACAATATTAGGCAGCGGACGGTTCGCTGTTTCATTCCTGCCAAACAGAGAAACAAATGAATGTTCAACTTGCGCCATGATGGGAGTTAAAAATCACGTAGACGGTGGCGCCAGCCCTGCCTCTAGTGGAGGTTTTATAACTCTATAGATTTGAAAGTTGTATTTACACTGCACATGTATTACGTATTAACGCTACAAGATGGCATTGGTGCGCGCGCTCGGGATCCTTACTGCTGCAACTGGAGTGTCAAAATTCATATTTTCACCTTATGCTAGGACTTTCGGGAAGATGACGGATCTTAGGTGCCGTTCAAGTTATAGCGTACCTTAAATACACAAATTTTATAAGTTTTTCGGACTTAAACAGAAGTAAATTGTAATAGTGTACATAGAGTTCATTAAAATTGGTTTTGCTCCAAATACAAAATTGGAAGAGATAACTACCACAAAATAGTGACCTGTGAACTATGTGATAGAGTGTACGACAGAAGATGGTGGAAAGTAACCATGACGACTAATCAGTAACTATCTATAAAATATAATCATTATAGATGATTGACGGTTGGACGATTTAACATATAACTATCTATAAATAATTAAAACGGCAACTGGATAACGATATCGCTATGGGCATGGCCATTAGGAGTGGAGACCGAGCCGCCGTAGCTCAGTGGTAGAGCGTTGGCGTAGCATTCGGGAAGTCGTGGGTTCGAGCTCAGCGGCCGATCATCCTGACTGACGTTTTTCCATGTTTTTTCCTCAGTTACACCACTAAAATGCCGGGATGGCACCTTCAACATACGCCCTGGCCGACACTTTCCCGCATCCTTTCCCCTCCTCAAATCCGCCCTGAGTCTTGGGCTATAAATAAAATTTCATGAATATATGAGGCGGAGAGCACACTTAATCTCGTTTGTCCAATTCCATTCTAAACCAATATGGACCAAATTTTCGGTTCTAACTCATTTTTACGCTTGATATCGCTGTGGGGTCTGTTTTTATACATGTCTTAATTATTGCAAGAAACGTAAATATTATTGGCAGTATTTTCTTTTATATGCAGAGTACGGTATATGATTATATGAATAACTAAGGAATTAA
>JAGDQP010062488.1:0-11871 GCA_022664845.1 Lepisma saccharinum
TAGTCGTTAGAACAGTGCTACAGAAAAGTAATGAAAACTTGTACAACGTTTTTTCTTTTATCAATATAAAGAAAGCAGCTTTTTGATCTCCCTAGAAAGAACTAAATAGTATAAAATAAACATTTTAAAATGGCTGATTCAATTATATTTAGAATTCATCTATTTATAATGTGTTGGTAGAAAGAACATTTTTACAAAAAGGTGTTGTGTTTACATGTGTATTATCTTTACAGCATTAATATACTTTTGAACAACTCCCTGAGGGTAAGACAAGATAAAATGAATTGTATGGGCGGTAACAGCACTATGGCTTACGCCCGTCCCGACACTCTCTGAGGGGTTTAATTGAATTTGCTTCTAATAAAGGAGAGTTAGAAAGTTATTTACAGTTATTATTTTGTAAGTTTCAATGAAAATGTTGGAGCTATTAGTCTTTACCCTATATCATACAAAATGTCACAGCATTATTAAAAGGTATTTATTATTTTGCACCTGTAATAGGGACAAATTTCGTGTACAGTTGTAGCATATATTGAACATAAAGTATTGTCTTTCAATTTTACTTGCTCAGGGACAATTTTTAGGTTTCCTTGTTTTTTGGAAAGACAATTTATAATCATCCCACAATAAAATCAAGCTTGAAGATGAAGCGCAAGGGAAAAGAACAGAGATAGTCCTCTCAAACAAACGTGACAAGATTATGCGAGCTCATGTTGAAATTTCTTTCGGATCAGCATTTGTGGTAGGTCAGGTTTCTTGGTCTCATCCCGTCAAGCTTATTGCTGTTTTTTTTCCTCATCACATTGAGAGGCCCAGAATTGTTCCGGTTTATTAAGAAAGGTTGTTTGTTACTGGCGCAAGAGAAAGTTGATGGCATCAATTTTGGTAGAAAAGAATAGGCCTTGGATTTGATTCTCCTCCCACTGCGGCAGCATATAACGTTATTTAGTTCAACTAATTTTAACTGCAAGTACATGATTTTCTTGTTTCTTTTATTTACAACGTAAAATAATACAACTTATTTTACATACTGGTACGCTCGTTTTTATAAATTCTCCTGATTTGACGCTCCAGAAGTATTGCTAATACGTACAAAAAGTGTGAGTATTTTACCGGACCTTTCGAAAGATTAATTCTGAATCCGTCTCGCTCACTTTATATTTTGCTTTTTCAATACGCAGAGAGAAAGTTATGATTGTACGGTGATCTACGTAGCGTAGTTATTGAAACCAATAGACTATTATTATTAGCTACATGGCCAGCGCTCTATCATTGTTCCTACCATTTTTGTGCTTTCTCCCTGGGCTACAAAAGCGCTCTTTGATACATTCCCAACATGTGTGAAAATGTAAAAAGAAAAATATATTTTCAAATAGTGATCAGAAGAAAAACAAAATAAAAGTAACGAAAAGTGGGTTCTTTGAATGTGGAATAGATGCCCTAAGCTTTATTTATATTACGTATATATAGCCTATTTGTAATTCCCTTTATTTTGAGGAACACATTGAGCAAGTTGAATGAGAAAGATATATTTTAAACTTTTTTTCTATTACAAATATACAATTTTTGTTCATATCTCAGAAACGGCCTTGAATCATTCAGTTCACAGTAAGCTTGTAAAACGTAAATCTAATTTTAATATACAGCGTAAAATAAATGACATTATTCGAATCTCTTAATTTGAGTTCACCGCAGATTTTTATAACAAAAGTAGCGTACAAAATAAACTGTAAGTTCAAATATAGAGTTCAAACTAAATGAATAACTCAGTAGAAGCGTTCTTTTTTTTGGTACTGAGAACCTGTTTTCAAATCACGGATTTAGCTAAGGTTTCATGTGATTTTTCTCAGTTACAGAAAGTAAATGCTGGTATGGTACAGTTAAATGAAATCAGGGCCAGTAGAATTTCGATTCCTTTAAGTAAAATGTATGATCTGTCGCCGCTGTGACTAAAATTATTATTACGCTTATAAATGTGTACTTTGCTTGTTGAATCAAAAGCATCTCGCAATATACTAGGAACATACATTCTAGTCAAGAGAAGTCCTAAGTCAAAACCAAGCACCCATAGGTTCAGTTCCCACCGGGAACCATAGAACGGACTGGTTTGGAGCCCACTTAACCAAAAATGGTAGGTCTCGTCTTTAAGAGCTCGCCAATTTATTTAAGAAGTGCTTAACAATCAATCAAAACCAAACAAAAGTAGTTTGCTCTCCAGAGCGCATCATAAATGAGCAGTGTGGTGTAAGTTACAACAACCGAATTAACTAAGCACCGTAGACAATAGGTGATGAGGTCGACAACCTTATCGACCCCACCAACTATATTGTACCTCATAGGTCCGAGAAAAAACTATGGAAATGAAGCTATACCTATTTATACTGAACTTTTATTGTAGCTAGATACATTTGCGAAAGTTCGCTGTAACATTTCCCCTTTTAATATTTTGGAGCGTATGTTTGCTGTGACTGCAATAAATACCAGTTGGTTGCATGACATAAGCTTATCATAAAGAACAGAGTGTTTCCCTTTTTTGGAATTCCGTTTCCTTTAAAAAAAATGATTGAAGAGAGAGAGAGAGAGAATAAGATCAGTTCTCGCGCATGTGGGTTTTATCCTGTGAGAAAAATTCACATTAAATTGCCATGCAATGTTCACTGATGACACATAACTGTAACATAGGCATTTATCTTTCATATAGCAGACAGAGACCTGCAATGTTTTGGTATGTTCTATTGTGATAGAGTCAATGTGAAAATAACTCAATATAAGTTTGCATGACTTGTACATTCAGTGAAAGTTTTTTTAATTTTATGATTGACACCTACCAGCAGACGTCATTTCAAGCACACAAAACATGTGCCTTTTCTATAAATCTGATATACCATTATTTCATGTCGATGTAAATATAACTACATTTTGTGCACTGCCTCAATATATAATTCACTCCTTTCAACACAATATAGAATTTTCAGATAATTATGATAACTGAAAGTACTTGACTAAAATGCATATACCAAATGCGACCGAAATATATAATTTAATATTGTAGCAGACGGAAGTATTAACAGTATTGATTTCTAACATATTCGATAAAAGTTGGCTGAGAGTTTTGGCTGCAAAATGGAACAGACCAAGTACCTGAATATAATATTAATAACACAATAGTGGTACAGACCAAGTACCTGAATATAATATTAATAACACAATAGTGGTACAGACTCTTAATTATAATTCAAACTGCGAATGCCAGTGCCAATAAGATCAGTATTACAGAAACTAAAATGAAAGGGCAAGAGACTAGCACAAGAAATGTACCAGAATCGATGTATTGAGAAAATAATGTTAAAAGAGTAGTATACAGAAACATTTCAGTGATCTCGTATGAGAACATTTGTCGATATTACTTCTCTTTTATTAGAGAGTTTTGTTGTCTCTTTTGCGCCAATAGAAGGATATATTTTTACTCTCCAAAATCACTATCGGCAATGGGTAACAACGCGGGTTTGAACCCAGCGATCGACTAGTGTGACTGAAGTTTTCCAGGGTCCCCTTCATTTTCATCAGGCGAATGCCGGGATGATACCTTAGGAAAGGCTGTAGCAGATACCTTCCCGATCCTCTACCTAACACATTCCGACCTGAGCCAAAGATGGCAAAAGGCATTAAATACCTTTAAATTAAAATTCCAAAATGGCCATAAATGATCATTCACTGTTTTCCTTCCACATTCTTCAATTCTGCAGGCAAATCCCATTTAAGAGAGGTAAGGTAACATGTAAGGTTTGAGGACTATAAAACGCATTCAAATTATCTCATACATGCTCTATTGGATTGAGATTCGGAGACCTGGCAGCTGGTCACTCCATACAAACTATTATTCCTTCATCGCAACGTGATAGGGACAGGAATTTTCGTTGAATATTGATGATTTTCCTCTGCATCCACCCAACTAAATTTCGTCCTAGACCATCTCCACCTCCACCATAGTTGTTCATTTCCCAAATATTAGACAATAACAAGTCCTTAGAACTGCCGACCATGAAAAGTCTATTAAGAATTTGCAGAGATTATCAGTCCTTGCGATACGAAACCTCCAACAGCTCAAACGTTATCTCTTGTGATAGTGAGTATTAATCATCTTCTATGCATACGTACTCCATTAAGCTTTCAGGATAGGGACAGGAAAGAAACATCAGACTTGTAGCAGCAACAAGACATTATCACAGTTGAACTAGAGTAGAAGTCCTAATCTTTTGAGAAGAAAATTAAACATGGCGAAAATCGGTGAAACTTGTAGGACTAAATCTTCCTTCCCTGTACTAAAGGGAAACTAATTGTATACCTTTAAATTTGAGAAACAAGCACAAATGAACTAATATTATTTGGAGTGTCTTACATCATCCAACATATTTAAAAGCTAATACAATATATTTTATCTGGTGGGAACACTTCCGTTTACACGGTTACAAAAAATATGATACAGTTTGATATGATATAGTCATGTTTCACAATCTACGTATTTCAAAGTACCGATGACAAACACATTCAAATACTTACGTTACGTTACGTTCTCCGGATGGTAAGTCACGTAATAAATCGATTTTCGTTTTCATTGTTGTATACGGAATATTATGATATTTCTGAAAAATACTTATTTAATATAAGCAAGAGTAGAATCGAAACTGTAAAATCGAAAACAACTTACAATAATGAGACGCAAATCGGCAAATAATGCATAAAAACGAAGGCAGGAATTTGTTTTATAATCTCTTTTAAATGCCTTCCCCTCAGGCTTCTCTTGCGAACTTTTTCTCTAGTAAGGATATGGGATCTATGTATTCTCGCTAAGGACTGTATCCCAAACACTCTCTTCACATATCTTCAAACGTTCCTAAGCAAGCTGAATACGATACTTCAGCTTTTACCGATACTTAGACAAGAGTATTAGTTCGATTTCATTGGTGGTCACAGTGAGAAAGGTTCTTTATTAACCTCGTTGGTAAGATGAAAATATTTTGTAGTGCTTCAAGACATCGTGTTCTTAATTCTAAGAATCCACCAACTACAAACTAACGCTAAAGCTCGCCAGAAAAATCTTGCGAATTCCACCACTAATATTAAGCTTTTCTAGATCCGGGTAGAAAAGGACATATTTACGATTACCGGAACATTTAAATTGAGCAGTTATTTTCAGCGTCATAATTTCGAGTTAGTGCCAAAACGTCCTGTCCCAAAACGCCCTGCCTGGGAAATTCACTGTTTTTAGTCCAAAACGCTCTTCATGGAAGAGCAGATCTTATCAGTTCACAAATATTCTGCAGATGCGTGACAAAATGCCCTTTCACTTTTGCAATCTAGGAGCCTCACAGTAACACCCAAGGTTATGGAGAAGATAAGATGAATTACTTTACTTCACATCCCACGCCAACCATATCCCTAGGCAGGCTCCTAAAAGAGCCCTGTTATTGATCTCATTGTTGCGGAGAGCAACTCGTCACAGAAGTTCTAGTATGATGTATACGCTAGTACGCTACTGTCATATTTGCGGGTTACAGTACTCCATCCTTGCCACGTAACTTAGACACCTCAACAGCCTTCTCATGTCTTTGTCTGCAGCGTATTAGCGAATGGCGCTAGCAATTCTCTTATCTAAATTAACATAGTTGCTTTTCCTTCACTTGGTATCCAAGTGTAATTCCGCCATCATTTGCAATGTGTATTAATAGCTTGAATCTTCCTTTAATGTCTTGGCAGTCAGCGTTCCGCAAACTATTTTCAAGTGCGGACCAGTTTTAGTAATTTGTAGGTTGAACGGGCCACTTGGTGTCTGCCCAAAAGCAGGCCTTGGAGACCACAGTTTGCTAATTCTATAGCATTTGGGAAACTTTTCCCTATTCTTTGGTTTAACCGGTTATGCCAGCTTTCTGCTAAATTCGTTGTCCTATGGTGTAGCCCCAAACAGTTCCACATATCTCCGACATTTTCATTTTCTAACCAGTTCTGCACAAAGTAGTCGTTCAACTGTGTAACTTTGTCAAATGTTGGCGACGTCTCCATGATGGTTAGCCAACCCTCCTCAACGTCCACCGGAACGATACCATGCGAGTGCGCAGTCTAATTTATTCATTATCCCTGTACATATTTGCCATGCTGAGGTCCTGCACGCATTACTATCTCTGTTGATTTGGCTCTTCAATTAAACAGTTATATGAACTGATACTCTAAAATTATCACTCACCAGAGTTGAAACAAAAGTACATACTATTTCTACTAATCTAACATCATATAATCTTGATAATATATTTCTTGGAAATATTCCGAAATGTCTCATCATTAGTTTTATGGCAAACACTGCTTTCAATGGTAGATCCCATAAAAATCTCTTCCACTTTCAAACTTTTAATCTCAACAAGCTTAAAATACAAGTTAGGTCAAAATTTTATCTTCCCATTCCTCTTACTAATCAATTAAACTTTCTAAGTTATCACCCTGTTCTCA
Source organism: Lepisma saccharinum (assembly GCA_022664845.1). NCBI lineage: Eukaryota > Metazoa > Arthropoda > Insecta > Zygentoma > Lepismatidae > Lepisma > Lepisma saccharinum. The sequence continues at coordinate 6,502 of JAGDQP010062488.1, forward strand.
GGTACTGCGATATACCTTCAAAATGTAAGTCATACTATAACTCATTCTGATTATTCACATGGTTATACTCTCTATAATTTTATTCTTTCTCCTACTAATACCTTTGTTGATTCTACCTGGGATGTTATAAAATGTTGTCCGTTTATTCTTAAAATGGGGCTCAGTGAGGCTATTTCACATTCAATTTCATGTGTTTTATGCACAGTTAGATTCTGTTTTTCAAATTGCTAAAGATAAATCTATATATACTGATAATAAGATTTAAATTTAATTCAATTTCGATATCATCCATTAGGGCTATCGTACACTTTTCGGCCCTTGATTTTGATGAAGAAATAATTTCATAGTAAAAGAATTAGCCATAGTGAACCTTGACATTAATAGTTTTCAAAATTTCTAAACATTATTTTCCAATCTCACATACAACCTACATTAAGATATGCAAATGATTATCTTAGTCAACATGTGTTTGGATTAGAGTGGATTAATGGTGAAGTTTATTATGTGGAATTTAAAAACATACTTACCAAGTACACCTCTCGCAGTGATATTATATACACACACATGGAAAAGCAAGACAACTTTTCTGGAGTTCTGTTATCAACTTGAAAGAATTAAATTGTCCTCAATACTCGTATAGCGCTTTAGAATTTCCATCGAATGTTGTGCACATAATCATCAGTTTGCAAGGTTGCGTTGTGCATTAAAAGATTCAGTATATGCAAAGTTTTTAACATATATTAACTTTGTTGTTTTATTTTCCTTGAAAACAAAACAGTGTTACAATCCACACTTATTAGTGATTCTGATTCTCATGTGGAGTGATCAACTTCTAAAAGTTATGCTTAAAGACTGTACTACTGCTAGTGTTCTTACAGTCATATTTAATCCATTAATGTATGAGGCATCTCCTACTACTTCCACGCTGACCAGACATGTTGGGACAGGAGAGTCAAAGCTCTCAACTATGATCGACAGTCTTTTGTTCACAACAGATACCCAATTGTCCTCACGATGCTGCGTCAACGACGAAATTTTGAACCCCACCGGGAATCGAAAACAAGACAACTCTCTCTATATACATATAAATGCCCGCCCTACTGGTCTAGTGGATCCGTCGTTGAGTACTAAAGTGGGGTCCCGGGTTCGTTTCCAGGCTCTACCATGAGATTATTTCCCAAAGCAAGTCTCACCCATCATCGTGATGTAATTTGCGAGCTGCTGTGAATAAAAGACAGTAGCGATTACAGTTGAGAGCTTTGGCTTTCCACTTCGAAACACGTCTGGTCACCGGGGGAGACTCCTCCCTTGGGAGAGGACTCATCCAGTAATGGACTAAATGTTGCTGTGAATTATTTTTAGATACATTGATGAACTCGCACGGAAAGTGTTTCCATAGCTTGGGAAAATCCACTCACAGCAATTGCGATTTTTTTCTCAACGTAATTGTAAATTATATTAAGTTAATAAAACTCAATATCAACATGGAAATTCTTTACTTTAATTTATTATTCTGCATTCTATTTGTCTATTTTAGTGTAAGAGGAAAAATATTTTTTCTTCTTTTTATACTACTGATCTTAGGGAATTGATCATATTGTAAAAATTGGATCAAAATATTTAAAAACAAATTTAAAAATGTAAATAAACCTTTTCTTTGGTATTTACTAAAATCGACTTCTTTTATTTATATTTACCTTCAATTAAAGGAACGACATTGGGTAAATGCAAAGAAATGATATAGAATATTGATATATATTTAGTTCATACTCTTGAAAGAGTAAATAAGTAAAAATAATAAAACGTTTGAGTACTACTAGAATTTTATTTTTGAGATCCCATCTACTACTTTCGAATTCACATATTTAACCAGAATTATTATTGAAGGTAGTTACGCATCGCACAATTATTTACCTCCAAGAGGTACATTGCCAGTACATGAATTTACATTGACATTGAAATTTAAAGCACTGAGGGTACAACCTTCATCATTCACATCTTTTAAATTATTTACTTGGAACAAATTGCGAATCCATTGCGATTTTTCAATACATTTACAAAAGAATAATGCACCAACTCCATACAGTTGTGTAATCAATATACGAACATATGTTACAGTATACCCATTCGTACTATCCCTGATAAACCCGTGGTAAATTTGAGTTAACCATTGAGATAGCTTTTATAGCTTATTGGCTATTCTTTCATTTCACATAAATGTTTTATCATACAGTGGAACATTGAAGCAAGATTAAATTCACGTGCAAAACTGATAAGATGAAATTTTGAAACGCTGGATAGCAATAATGTGCTGTTGTTAAACATACTAAATTTTGATTTCACAAAGCTGTTGTTCAATAATCGTTGGAATTAACTGTGCAATGAATTCCGTATCAGGAAGTAGTAATCTACATCTCTTAAAAATATATTCATTGAAATAAATGTCCTTCCCTCTTGTATATCTGGTACTAATCATGAAATGTCTTGCGATCATTCACTTGATTCACTAAATGTTTCGATATCACTGAAACCGTATTCCACACATACATATACTCATCTGTTATACTTAAATTACAACGACTATACTGAATTGCATTGCCTTTCAAATACGTTTTTGTTGCTTCTAATCCATACAAGTCCAAAAAAAAAAACACTCACTCATCTTAACGGAATGTTTGTCCTGCTACACTATCTTTAATAATTAGATCATCTATTAGCTCTTCAAGTCGCACAAAGCAAGTTTCAGCTTTATGTGCTTCAAAAATCACAACAACAAATTGAGCACAAATTCCATGCTTCATCAGATATACCTTTTAAATGTACATAAAGTTAGTCGGACTTAACACAACATTCCAAATACAGTCGTTAGAAACTCGTCACGGTATGGACCCAAATACAAAGTTCCACTTTCAAAGTTTTTTTTCACACTGACAAGAACAAGCACTTCCTTTCACACTTGGAGTAGAATTTTCATCGCTTAACGAGACAGGCTCAGGGGAAAGAATTTAAAAACTACCACTCTAGGAAATGTCCACAGTTTAAGGTTTAAATTCGACTTCCTAACTCGATGATGATCCACTTAAAGGACTAGGACTTCGTGGAGTATTTGTAAACTTGAAACTTGTACTGACAGGCGTCAAAAAAAGAAGGCCTTGGGGCGTACTTGGAATTGCAGGAGTACTACATGCAAACTCCACCAACAAGAAAGCAGCACGCTCGGCTTCCTCCACAGTAACAAGAAAACTTACTGACAGTCATTCCAGAACAACCTTTCTGATAGAAAACGGTCTGACACACCGTCATTCCAACACAACCTTTGTGAATCCATGGTGAACTTCTTTAAGCAGCAACAAAAAGTTTTAGAAAGTTCCAGGGTAAAGGGAGGATCAATCGCCATCTACTTCTTGGTCATGACCACCAAATCTGTCGTTGATTATTTGCTCCTGAGGTAAATCCACCATATTTTGTTTCCAACATAAAACGACCACATTCTTACTTGGACTCCAAATTATCTGATCCAGGATGATAATTTACATACTCATTAAATATATCACCCAAATTCTTAGGATTCATTAACACATGATAAAAAGTCATTCAAAAACTGAAAACGCTTCTCTTCACTCAGTGGAGCTATACCAATTAAATTACTCATATACTCGTGATCATATTTTTCATCGTTGCGATAAATTCATGAACCACTATGCGTTTTGGGTCCCATTTACGAATCGATATTAATATACAGGACTGATAAATCCATTTTGAACGACATCTACAAGCAGGCTTCTTCTTCGAAGATGCGGCTGTAGTTACTGGTAAGTCGATAGGTCTTCTACCCTAACGTTCTGTGATGACTAGAACAACAGTTAAACTATCTCCCTTTAAACAGACACACTAACTCAATCTTATTTTTTAAATTCTCACTAGTTTCAACATGTTGTAACTTCAATCAGTCTTTTCTTTTATGTCAGGCCTTCGTCAATAATAATTACCTCTGAAGCCAGAAAAATATTTTCTCACAGTTTTGGTCCATTTTAACATGTCAAACTCTCGTCAAACTAATGATCGAAGTATTTTTCTACAATCTTCTTTGATTCAACTTCTGCACACTATTAGCACATCAAACGCTAGTCAAAAAAATAACAATCTTCTTTTCTTTCTTTGTTCAACTTCTAACATGTCAAATCCTCCTCATAATAACAATCCAGCTATTTTTCTATCTTTTTTCCTTGTTTAACGTATCAAACCCTCATCAGAAATAATTACTACAACTCACATTCTCTCTCTTCCCTACCCCATACATACAACCATATATCTTCTACCCCACCCGGGTAGAACCAACCCATATCGGAGTACAAAACCGCAGGAGTGCTTCTCATCCCATCACCTTTTCCTCCATACTCTCAAAATATCAACCAATCAGAGGCCAGGACAAAGTTAGGAAAAGGGGTTCCATTTGTATTAGCCTCGATTATGATGGTCTGCTGGGATCGTTGCCACAACCTTCCGATCGCTCTAGGTCGCTCGGTCAGTGATCTCCGATTTTGATGTCTTTGAGACTGCAATTTTATGACGATACCAAACTTAATCCTTTCACATTCTTAAATAGGTCAATCACGCCAACATTCTCATGGTTACTTAAATGATACAATATATATAACCTTCCTTTATATCACAAGATAGCCAATGAGCAAAGCAATATCAAAGTAAAAAATATATTCTCAATTCTAGAAAAGTAAACAATTTGCCTTTTGCACTTAATGTCGCGTTTAAACGAAAACTTCAAGGACCACTAAATAATTAATTATTGGATACAATTTTGTACATTGTTTTAAATTGTAGTGCTGAACAAAATGGGGGGTCACCCATAGAAAAACCAACACTTCCAAAGTAAGGAGCACCTTATGTTCCCATGTTATGTTTGCTCTATTATTATGAGTTTTTATATTTACTAAAAATATTTCATAGTTCTTCAATGGTTCCATTGTTGTTATTGGCTGTAGTATTAAATTTTTCTCCTGCTAGTTTCAATTGATTGAGAATTGTAAAAAGATTGTAATATCTGGTGTAGTAAAAAGTAATGCATTATTTTGCCAATAGATGGCTTCAGTGATCTGTATCTCGCGTTGTATAAGTCCGATCGGGTTCAACGAGATGGCCTTCAAACGATGAGATTGCGTACTACAAACACTGTTCAGATAGTTTTGATGAGTTGACTCAGTGTTGTGTGAGCGCGCGTCAAAATGGACACTAGCAAAGAGAAAATACGCTATATTTTACAGTTTTTCTTCGATAAAGGCGAAAACGCAAGCCAGGCGGCTGCAAATGTGAATAGCGTTTATGGTCCTGATACTGTAACAGCCAATCACGCGC